>CAJNIZ010040047.1:9976-24505 GCA_905231905.1 Symbiodinium pilosum | reverse complement strand
TGCTTCTTGCTTTCTGCCTGTTGCTTCTTGTTTCTTGCTTTTTGCTTGTTGCTTTCTCTTTCTTGCTTCTTACTTTTTGCTGTCAGCCTTTTTGCTTCCTGTCTCTTGCTGCCTGCGATCTCCTGAGTGCTAACCGCTTTCTGATTTTAGCTTCCTGTTTCTCGTTGACTACGTTCAGCCTCACAAAACGCTGCTACTTGCGATTGTTGCTTTTTGCTTCTTGCTTCTTCCTTTCTGTTTAGTACCTGTCGTTTTCCATCATGTGTCAGGATGTTTCATCATGTTCAACATTTTGATATTTCCCATTATCATTCAGCAGTTGCCACAACTTTCAGCATTTGCATAAATTTTCAACAACCTTCATGACTGTTAATCAATTTTATTTGTTTTGATCGTTCTCCATCCTGCTTGAGTTGTTTCCATACTCTTCATGGGTTTTCATAGTCTTTGCCAGCTTTCAGTAGCTACCACCATCTTTCATCATCTTTATCCTTGTTGTTTGCGGGGGGGGGCATGCGTCCCCCCCAACCCCCCGCCTTTCTGAAAGCCTTCCATGCTTGCCGTAACAAAGAAGCATCATGTCATCACCACGATTGCAGCAAGGGATGCTTATACAGATCATTTTGTTTGCCACTGGGGGGGCTGCGAACCTCCCTGCCTTTTTCAAGGCCGTCCATGCGTGACCACTGTTCGTCATTTTAGATTGTTGCATGATTTTTCGTCGTTGTTGTCAGAATGTCTCAGCATAGGCATCATGTTTCATCATTTGCCATCATCTTTCAGCAATTTCCAGGATTTGCTATATTGTTTGAATGATTTCATGATGTTTCACCATCTCATGGCTTATGATTTTTCATCATATGTCATCATGTTTCGTGATGCTTCACCATCTTGATGGTTTCTTATGATTTTCATCATATTTCATAAAATCACATAATATCTGTCAAACGTCATATTTTCCACCTTTCTAAATCAAATTTCATCATTTTCATCATATTTTTGAATTTTTCATTTTCCATCATATTTCATCATTTTATCATTTTCATCATGTTTCATCACATTTCATAATTTTTCGTAATGCTTCATCATTTTCATGATTATTATCATATTTCATTAAATGTCATAAGTTTCCCACCCTTCATAGTTTTGAAATTGTTTGCAGATTCCATCATTTTCATGATATTTCATCGTGTTGTATCATTTTTCAGCGAAAAATCGAGCTTTGGCCTGAGACTTTCTAAAAAAGCAAGACAAACAAACAATCAAACACAACACAACATCCTAAATTAATTTGCAGACTTGTATTTAAATGAACCTTCCCAGGTTGGTCATGCATCCAACAAAGCGGCTCCCAAAGACGTGCGCATGGCTCAGAAAAGTGCATTCAGGCATGCAGTGGATTCCAGTTCTGCATTCTCATGACGTGTTCCGATTGGAAGGAGAGGCCATGAATGGTACGGAAGTGATGATAGTAAATGGCGCATGTGTTGTGTGTCCCAGTTCTGGTACGGCTTAGTGTGTCCAATTTTGCCTGTTCGCTGATCGCCGTTCTCGTTTTGTACCATAGGCCATCCACGTTCTTGATGTGGGACCACATGCTATTCGCGCATTTTCGGTGGCTTCCCCACCTTCGCATTGCAGTGGCCTTCGTTGTGTGAACATGATCCATTTTTGAAGTTACCGGTCTAAGTTGGGTTCTGCAAGTACCGTTGCAACTCTGTTTTGCAGCCTTCCGTTCTTCCCGAAGCTACAAGCAGAACCCGTCGCTAGGTTTAGTTTTGTTCTCGAAGTTGCTGATACTAAGCGGCGACGGGTAACGGACCCGGACTTTTCTGAACTTGGCGTGCATGACGTAGCTAGCCTTATGCACTTCTTGGCAATTGGGATGCTTGGTTGCCATTTTCATTACACGGCACATGGTGACTTCGTAGGTGAATCTGCACATGTCACATGCATTTTGTTTTTTCATGAACTCGCTCGGTGACCCACTGAGGATCTATCTTTAGGCAAGACTCAGACAGTTCGAACATGGAGCTCTCAAACCGTCCCCTTGGGGATAAAGGCGACAACAATTTTTCAATCATCATAGCGCTCTCATCCAAATCGGGTTTGGAAGGAATGGATTGATGATATGCTTGCATAGTTCAGTCTCAACTCTTAAGCCTGGATTTGGGATAAGGCTGCCAAAGCCGGTCAGGTCCAAGCTGATGCAGGCCATGCTGCCGTGAATACGCAGCGGCAACTCAGTGAAGAAATCCGTGCGAGAGGACTCTGGGTGTACCGACGCCGTGGGTCCGCGCGACGAGCATGAACTTATAGAGGTCTGTTCATGATGGCTTCTATTACCAGCTCTGGGGCGGATATTATGGTGCTTGCATAAGTGGCAAGGGTGTGCATTTATTGCGAGGCTGCTTTGGAACAAATTTGATTACAAGATCGAACGTCGCCTCTGCAACAGGCAAACTTGAGAGCGAGACTGCAGCGCACCATCAAAGCCTCCAAAGAGCGAGTGCAGGCGATGCAGAGGTGTCTGCGCAGCCTTTGCGGTTTGTGGTGTCATGCTACGTGTAGCGCATGCGTCAGATCTGGCTTGAACCAACAGGCGTGTGGAGCGCGAAGAGCAGCAGGTCAGAAGTCGCTTCGAGGCAGAGTCTCATCTTCTCCGCCAGCTGAGTGAATCTGTCGTCAGATGCCAGGTTGCCATGCAGACCCGAGAGGGGCTGGAGCGTAGCATCAAGGCAAGACTCTGGTGGGCTTGCTTGCATGAAAGCCAGCTGACCATTTGCATAGCTCCAGGCTGCGCTCAAGGAGCACAGTCTGGCAAAAGTGCGAGTTGCTGAGCTGGAGGAGATAACCGCAGCTACCAACAGCTGCCAGGACTGTTCTGTTGCTTTTCTGTGATTTGTTTGTTGAGGAGGCGGTTGGTATCGACGCGGCTCGCTGTCGAGCAAAGGAGAAGGCCTCTCGGCAAGACCTTGCCGATTCGCAACACATGTTCAATTTCGATCCAGCATCACAGGCCACGGTGTCAGTAGGAGAGTTGAGTAGATTTCTGGTCAGAAGTGAACGGCATTGAGTAGTGATTAGTGATTGTGCCAGGAGCATGAGCAGCTGGTTGGAAAACAGGCGAGACTCCGCAATGAGCTGAAGGCTCGCTTGGTGGCTGCCGTTGCATCCACAGTTTGATTGTTGATTTTTTTTTCGGTCCGGAGAAGTGTTGAGTCGTGAGCCTTTTGCTGCTCTCAGACCGGGATGTGCTTGAAGTTCATCAATTACACTGGATGACGCTTCAGCATTGATCTGCGTTTGCAACTGGGAACAGGCTCAGCGGAGCAGAGTCTTGCAGCACCAGAAATGTGAGCGCCGAATCCAGGAGAGAAAGCTTGCAATCCTGTTTTTTTGCCCGATCATCTGTGTCGTTCTGATGCTTCGATGCTTCTGCTTTACCAGTGCAGGATCTGCAGCGAGAGCTGGAGGCGTTGACCAAGGCTTGCCATACTGAGAGTCCACGGTGGGCTCTGTGACTGTACAGTGCTGAGCCAGGTGCTAATTCAATGCATACAATTAGGGCTGTTGATTTCTGATGCAATGTACAGATCCTACAGGAGCTGCGCAGCTCAAATTCATTTAGAGTCTGCCGGGGGCATGCCCAGAATAAAAGAGGCCTGTCAACGCATTTCTTTGACGTTGTCAGGGGAAGCTTTGGGTTGGATACTTGTGTGCTCCCTGGCCTCCGGCACCAGCGTCAGCGTCTGCGGGCTACATGGAGCTGCGCAGCCATGGTAAAGTCGGGTGCCCAGGCTGTTTCCGAGCAGGTTTGAGAGCGGAGATTGAGGCATAAAATGATGTCTTCTTCGTTGCTCGCCTTTGGCTTGAAGCAAGCCGAGCTAGAAGCATGATGCACCCTCTGAGTACGGGCCATCAAGCCGCTTGACCGCCACGTGGGCCACACGGGTCGTGTGGCGCTGGCGCGCGGCCATGGCAGCTCATGTTCGGGATGTTCGGGACATTTGCATCTGGGTTGCATACAACTTTTCAATACCTAGTGCCGCCACGCATTTTCTAAGGCCCATCGCTTGATTCCACGAAGTCTCCAAACGATCGAAACAGCACTTCAGCTTAGAGTTCAAGTGCTCGCTTCATGGGTTGCTTCTGTACTGTGGGCATTCCGAGCATGTTGACAAGGCTATCGCCTCATCCGCTTGAACAATGGCATTGAAGCCTTGCTCATCTCCAACCTCGATGAACAGAAGCAAAAATCAGCATGTGCTTGCAGTGTGCAGGTCGTGGGCTTACTGACAATGCACTGACGTAGTGTTACAAGAACATCAAGAACATTTGAGAGCAAGTGGTTTTCAGTTGACATGCCTTTGGTTAATGATCCTTGGCTTGACCATAGGTGGGCTCTTTCAGCGATCCTGCTGGACGTTGTGAGGGGCTAGCGCACTACTGCAACTTGGACAGTGCGGTGCTGGACCGTACTAGAACATAATGCCTCATCGAAAGTGAGCAATCTAAGGCGAGCACATGATCTTCTTGGGAAGCAAGACGTACCCGGGTGAGGCACAATTTGAGGAGTTCCTGTCCGAGAACGGAGGCGAGTCCAATGCCTACACAGAGTGTGAGTACACATGCCGCTTGGTTGCAGCTTTCTTAGCAGTCTGAAAACGTGCGCGAAGAAACATTTGACTCGGCGCCAGGCCTTTACTTTGACGTTAACCGCAAGGCTGGAGTGCCCGACAAACCAGAATTAGTGTTTTGAAAAGGGCAGGTCGCAGACACCAAGCCTGAACGGCAGAGGCGTTGCACCATGCGCTCCACATGTTCGCAGAGCTCCTGCATGAGCCCCTCTTCACGCCAGATGCCTCTGCCAGAGAGCTTCAGGCAGAGTGTGGCCCACTCGTGAACGCAGGTTGCCATACAGCACTGTCAGGCTATCGAATCTGAATTCCAGAAGAAAAGAAGAAGTGCGCCTTTGCAGAACAATAGTGCGTTCAGGACTACTGAGACCCAGTGTCCTGACGGCATAGCTTAAACTCCTTTGAATTCGTTGAGCAGCGCTGATCGGAACTTCTTGAGGACCGTGTTCGTGCTGAGACTCTGTTCGCCAATTTCGCTGCAGAAGGCCATCCTTGGAGGCACGTGAGATTTCAGGACTAAAAGGAGCCTGAGAGCCCTTTGCCAAATCCTGAGATTGCGAATGAGGATTTTCGGCTGGGGCAACCTGCAGAGTCTCGATGTCGCTCCCAAAGCGCAGGCTCTCCTCTGGCAGTGTTCAAGACTTTGCTTTCGATTGGTCATCCCGCATCAGCTCTCAGGATGTTGACCTCCACGCAGAGCTTGGGGCATTCTTTCAACAGCACTACAAGGCCCTAGTGAATACATGCATCAACGAAAATTCGAAAATTTGGCATGCTCAGCATGCGATCGTGCAAGGCTAGCAGAATGCGGCTGAGTGTATTCGGGATCGAAAGTCTGGACTCTTTGCAGCTTGCTGTTGTCAATGCCTTCTCGACCATTTCGCCATCTCCGGATGTAGACGATTTGGACTTTGGGGCCTGTGGCCTTCTGGAAAGCAAGGCAAGGACGATGCCATGGATTGCTGAGACAAATTGGCAATGTTGCTCGTCTTGATGCAGGACTTGCCACGATTGGTGAGGGTGCGACCGATTTTTGATGGACATGTGCTCTGGATGAGTTGGCAGTTGCCTCATTTTTCATCCTGCCCTTCGGGACATGGTCCTTGCGGCATGTGTGAAGCGGGCACGCACGAAGACATCTACTGAGGCAGCTCCCTTCACATCTCAAGCATTATGACAGCAGCTGAGCTGATTCGGCATCTTCATACAGCTTTGCCATCGTTCATGCGAGCACGGAATGGCGTCTGCTTCAAGGTAAGCCAGAAAGCTATCTCAGCAGCCTCATAGGCACGAGACTCAGGCAGCTGTATGACACTTGTATGACATGTAGATTCCATTGCAGTCAGGTGATGAAGGACACGGCTCCATCTTGTCCTTCCTCAAAGATAAGGGTTGGGCCACAGCTCTGTCAGCAGGGGCCGGTGGCGACAACTTTACTCACAGCAGTCGATCGTCCAATTCAGTCAGTGTTGAATTTGCTGTTATATCAAGCTTGAAATCTGCAAGCAATTCTTTTGCAGAGATCCTTCTTCCTGCAGACGTTCTACTCTACAGGTAATTCGATGATCTTCACGGTTGAAGTAACGCTCACGGTGAATGGGCTTGCCAACTGGATGGAGGTAGCGGCGACTGTTTTCCAGTACCTGGAGATGCTGCGTCGGCATCTTCAGTTTAGCCTGGGCAAAGTTTTCCTCATACTGACAGCGAACGTCGAATCTACCCCATGCGAAGAAAAGCTTTTCACATCAACACAGCTCAGTTCTCAGCTCAGGTATCCTGAGGGTGGTCTACCTT
Source organism: Symbiodinium pilosum (assembly GCA_905231905.1). Classification (NCBI taxonomy): domain Eukaryota; class Dinophyceae; order Suessiales; family Symbiodiniaceae; genus Symbiodinium; species Symbiodinium pilosum. The sequence continues at coordinate 18,071 of CAJNIZ010040047.1, read as the reverse complement.
CGTTCCTTTATGATGAACAACGGCAGATGGCAGAGTGCACGTTTAGATTTCAGCAAGAGAAGGCTGAGTTGTCCAGTACATTGATTGGCGAGGGTTGCTGACCCGCCCGAAAACGGCACAGGATCCTGGAGATTTGGTCATCGACTTGAGTGACACCTGGCTTCCCGTTCTTCTGCTTCTTTTTCAGGGGCTGTTCTTCATGGGTTTCACGATTAGCGGCAGGGCGGCAGGGGGCTTTGTGCACGTGTAATGTAATGGCATGGATGTCGTCAGTGTTGACTTGCACTTGAATTACCCCGGACTTGCGAGCTGCATAACGCAATCGGGTTTGTTGGACTTGATTTTTGTGCTGCGACTCTTACTCGTTGCGGCTTTGTCTCCTTGGGACAGCTTATCTTACAAGGCTTGGTGTGCCATTTGTTTCTCTTTGTCTGCTTCAAGCTTCTCCTCTTTTTCAAGGTTCTCAATCAAGTGCAAGCACTTCACACTTTCTGCATGCAGCAACTTCCCACTTCTCGTGCTTTCTTCTGCTAAGTGTGCACGTTGTCTTGGATCCTCAGTGGTCGGCGAGACTCGGAACGTCGGCTTCCAGCAAACACTTCAAGTTTTGTCGGCCTCGCTGAAGCAAGAAAATGAGGGATCATCTCCTGTGTCGAAGGGTGGCTTGGTCTGCACCAGCCAAGCAACGAAGACCCACAGAAAAATTGAGTGCAGGCATCATCCCTAGGATTCTCGTGTCCAAAGTAGACAAAGGCGAGAATGAACTCACCATGTCTTGCATCAAGCTCAGGAACGAATGCTTCCTTTTTTCCGGCATCAGCCCAATCACTTGTTGACGGCACCCTGGATTTACGCTGGCTTCAGGGAGGATCTAGTGAGGCCCTTCTCACAGCAACGGCGTTGTGCATGTCAGCCTTTTTTCGGGGCAAGGAAGCGTGCAAAACACACAGAAATGTAGTTGCTTGGGTGAATTGAAGGTCGATCCTGAGCATGCTTTCTGTACGCGGTTGTTTCATGATGCTGATGAGCAGCTCCTATGGCAGAGCAGGCCGAAATGCGGCAGTTGTTCTGAATCCTGCTCTTGCCTCGACCCTCATTGTGTCATTGTGCTTGTGAGGCGACCTGGATGCCCCTGAGCAAGGCCACACGGAAGGCGAAATCCAGCCCAAAGAGGCCCAGGCATGTGCTGGGCACACTGATCCGAGCTTTGGGGATGTTTCTGATCGTGTGCCGCGCGTCGAGCGACATTTTGGAACAGAGTACTGGGACTCTTGTCTTGACGCGGCACTATTAACCAGGTGGGAAGCTCTCGAGCCTTCGGCAAAGCTGCATGTTCCACCTCCCAACCCCTTTATTGCCACGGATTTCTCGATATTGCAGCAAGATGTGGACGACGAGGAGAAACTTTCTCTTCCAGCGTCAGGCTATGCAAGTTTCCCAGCTATTCAAAGGTTGCTGCCATCACCAAAGTGCCTCAGCTCAGGGTTTCCAGGCAAGGCACAGTTTGTCAGCTTGAAGCTGTGGAGAAGACTTTGCTGCTTGCCGTTTGCCCCTGAGAGGTCTGAAATTGTGGCACCTTCCTTGCGCAGAGCTCTTCAGGCAGCCTCGTAGCCAAGTCTCATTGAAGTTGCAGTCGCCGTACTATGCCCTTGATGCAGAGAACGTGCAGAAAGAGGTGCTGCTGGAACTTTACGCCTTGTGCTTTCATGACAGCCTGAATGAGATGCTCTATGCCGCGGGGAAGGCGAGACTGCATTGTACAATCAGCAGCTCTGCAAATCACGGTTTGACAATAAGGGCTGGGGGCTTCAACGAGAAGCTTCTTGACCTTGTCAAGGCAACATTGCCCAGTCGGAAACTTGAGGAGTACCTGTTGCAGCCAGACCGTTTCCAATCAATGCATGAGGCGTTATTGAGGAGCTACAAGAACCAGTGGTTGAAACCGCAGGTACATTGCTCAGATCTTCGCAAACTCCTGTTGATTCCATCGGTGCCACGGGCATCGCAGAAGGAGACTGAGCTATCTGCTTGTGGTTCTGGCGAGCTACTTGAATTCGCGCGGAATTTCAACCTCGTGCTGGGGTGCCAGCTGTTAGTGTCTGGAAACACATCGTCAAGCGACGTGACAACATGGGCGGAATCGGTCTTTGAGAATTATATTTTGGAACCTCAGAGAAAGGTGGATGTAGACGTGGTTCAGCTTCCTGTGGGGTCTGCAGCAGTTTGGCTGCAAACTGCAGTGGACTCTACTCAGTCGAACTCTGCGGTGGAGATATATTTTCAACTGCCAGGGCGAGATGCCTGGCACTGGCAGGAGGATGGCGGGCAACCAAGCAATTGAGCCGGCTGAAGTGATGCATGTCCACAGTTGATGTTTCATTTGATGTGAGCCCAAAGATGTATCCTACAGCGGTAGGATGCTTACTGTTCAGGGTTTGGAGTCCCGATGCCCAGAATCGTTGTGGGATCTGTGGTCGGGGCTTTCTTTGGCAGGACCGTGCACGGGTTAGAGTGCTGCTGGCTCTGCTGGAAGACGTCATGTACGAGAGCCTGTTTGACGAGTTGCGCACAAAGCAACAGCTCGGATACAGCGTCGGGTGCAGTATGCGAGAGACTTGCCCGAATAACCTCATTCTATGACAACAATTTTGCAGCTCTTGTGAACGGAATCTTGAGTCGGTCTCATAAGCCGTCCGCTGTACGTGCCAGCAAGGATTCTTTTGGGGTCCCAGGTCAGCCTCTGAGCTTCTTGTAAGCCACTTCTGTGTCCTCTCCACAGATGCGAATCTGCTTGTCGGAGGCTTCAGCATTTACGTTCTGAGCGCCGTGCAGCCGCCGCCTGTCCTGGTGGAACGTGTCATGCAATTCTTGCAGGACGGTCAGCAGCCAACTAAACATACGCGTTGGTGTTGTTCCTTTATTGCGAGACCTTGTTGGGCTGCTGCAAGTTAGATTACAGGACTTCGCGCAACAAATGCGGGCGTGGCCAACCAGCAAGCCACTAGGCTTGCATTTAGTCAGCAGAAGCCGGAACGTGGTGACTCACCGTACATTCTGATTTTGATCAACAAGGTTCGAAAGCCACATTGCAGGGCTGGCAGGTGCTGCACAGAGCAAGGGGAGCATTGAGTCCTATGATTGTGGAGATCTGTTATGTGACATATGAAGGCAGATGGCTGGAGCCGAAGCGGACACTTGGTGAGGCACATGCAGCCTCCTGGTCCGAGTGCCTCTGTTGGATAGCAATAAACTGCGCTGGACACGTTGAAATTTGGACAATGTTTGCATGTTGTGACCCAGTGAGTCCACTCATGTCTGCCTTGCAAGCTTAGGATAAGCTACGGTTTTCCTGTGTTTGAACGCTCTGAGCGTGAAGCCGCAATTCTGGGAAGTCTTGAGCTGCACCAGCTTTTAGATCTCTTTGAGATGCTTGACAGCAAAGTTGCTGGCTGTCAACCTGGCCTGCTCATTCAACTTTCCTGCTTGACAGTCTGCCCACATTTAAGGGCGCATGTGGCACCAGGCCTGGACTTGACTGCATCTGTGAAATTTTATGTCTCGTGGTCTCCGAATATGATGTTCAAGTGTGCTGGAGCATGTCTCCTCTGTATATCTCCGTATGCAGGTGGTTCTGGCAGGGCCTGCGCTATCACAGCAGTGGTGCCAGCAGCCGACGAGCTGCATGGACGCGCTCTTTCTGAGTCTATATCAAAATGGAAGTTGACAGTCTTGGCTGTGACTTGGGAGCATTTTGTTTGGATTCCTGTGCGTCGCATTTTGACCCTTCTAACATTGTATAGCCAGGTTACATCTGAGCGCGAGTTCCACGCACAGAGCCAGTTCCATCACCGAAGAGATGAAAGCGAGTGCAAAAAGCAGTCTCCAGCTTCCGCGCATGAACTGCGTTGCAAATCTGCTTGATGCACCGCATATGACTTCATTGTTTTTGCATCACTGCTTTCACCGTAAGGTTTGGCAAAACCCTGGAAAACTACAACGCGAACAACTGGCCAAAGTTTCAAGGCGCTTGGATCCAGTATGAGGCCTGGCTATATGCTCATGCAGCCTGTGCACCGTTGAGATGCACTGTGTTGGTCGTGCCTTCTGTGGCAGGAACTGAAAAAGGCCATTTATGTCTTCACCGGTCAGGATGGTAGTGCCGACTGATGCCTATCCAAATAGCCTCACGAAGCACATGCTCAGCAGATGTGAAGAGGTAGTTCCCGCCCCCTTTTTGCCAAGCGTGCGCATGGATCTAAGCGATGCAGGACAAACACAAAGCCACTGTTGAGTCGGTGAGCAGCTAAAGCTGCGTTGCATAGCCCAGGGCTGCTGCAAGCAAAAGATTCCCAGGTCACGCATTGGTCGTCTTCCTTCCTACGGCTGGGTCCCAATCCAGAGCTTCCCCCGGAGGCTTGCTTGGACCAACTCACCTGAAAGGGTCGTCTTGTTTACAACCGCTTCTGAAAAGGCTCGCTTGAATGCCATCCTCAGCAAGCCTGCCATGTTTCGTTTGACTCTGCGCAGTCCCGACATGTCCCGAAAAGAATGACTGTTGCCAGCAACGGAGTTGTCGCGAATTGGGAAATTCGTTCAGACGGAAGAGGTCAGGGCCCAATCCAGCTGCTCAATCTTCATCTTGTATTCACACGCGTACATGCTGATTGACGCGGGAGGGGGTTTGGCGCATCTTGTATTCAACTAAGGCTCGCATCCATCGGCTCCTCGATGACTTAAAGAAGGAGACCTGATTCAAGCGACACGATGCTATGCCTATGAAATGCGGGTCGGTTTGGATAAGAAACTCCATGTTTGAAAGCTATGTGCCGTGACTTGTGGTTAAAGTGGTGCTGAGTTCCCATACCAACATGCCTATAAAACCGCTGCCGAGCCGCCGCTGCGAGAGGGCGGGCCAACTCCAAAACTCCCCACCCACATGAGGCTGGTACAAGCCCAGGTGACTTCCTATCTCCAGTACCGCCCCGGCAGCCTGCGTAAGCACTCAAACCATTTTTCTTTGCCCAACCTGAACAGCATTGCTCTTGAAGCAGCTCAGCAGCTCCAGCACTACCCAAACCCAGCCATTTTTTTCGAGTAACAGAGGCGGGGAACAGCCCAACTTGTCAGGCCTGGCCAGCCAACAGCAAAGAATGCCAACCTTCACCGCTAAGCATGTGATGTGTGGGGCTTGTCACCTTGAATCTGTCTTGGCCCGCACGAAGAACATCGTGGGGGCTGTAGCTCCGTAGATGCGCCCTATAAGACACAGCCTATGCTGTCAGCTGTCAGGATGTCGCGGGCACCAAGCCAGTGGAAGAGCTGTGTCGCAGGCGGCAAGAGATCCTCCAAATTAGCAGAGCGGATCAGAGCGGCAAGCCTTGCAGCCAGGTTGGAGGAGGTTGGAGGGGACATCAGTGACTTGAAGCCGTGATCTCAGATGGGAGCTTCAATCGGCAGCGCCTGCAGCTTGAGGCAAAACACGCACTTTCTGAATTCCAGAGGTTCTTCGTCCAACAGAACTTCACGGGCTTCAGAAAGGTGTTGAAGAAATATGAGAAGCTGCAAAGCCGCAATTGAGCTGTTGATTTGACCAAGTTCTGCCTGAGCCATGGTGACAGGAATTCTCAGGTGTTGTCCCGTGTCATGTATCAGAGGTCGAGCAAGAAATTCATCATGCAGTGGTTCATGACGCAGGTATTGCTGCATCTGCATTCCAAAGTATCAGCGCTTGACAGTCCTAAGCAGGTGGCCAAAGCCCCTCTCATGGCAATTGACTTTGTCAGTGCCCAATTCAAAGCTTTGCTTCATCGCCCTCCTGCAAAATGCTGCCATCATGAGGATAACATGCTGGGAAAGTATGGTGACATCGCCCAGATGCTACGCAAGAAGGCACCCGGCTGGCAGAGCACAAAAGGGGTGACATCGTCTTGTTCGCATGAGAGACTTCCGCAGCTTTGCAGGGGGCATCCCCGCTGCAGCCCCAGAGCAAGCAAACCTAATGTGGTCTGCTGGAGTATGAAAAGCTGGGATAGGCCGTGAAGCGACTGTGGGCATTGCAGCGTCTTTCGAGGTACAGTGACGTGAGGCATAGTTTTTCTGGCGCAGATGACAAGACTGGTGCTAGCCACAGGGTAGTGTTCAAGCTGTTACTGCCCGTGAGAAGGGAAGTTGCTGCAAGGTCGTCCAGGGGCTGTACTTGAGAGCACATACCTGCTTGAAGCAAAGGCTTCCAGTTTGACATGGCTGCAAGCGCCTAGTGATTTTTGAGAAAGATGGGCAGCGAGTGGCAAATTTGCTTGTCCAGTCTGCGATGAAATTTCGCGTGAAGCTTGCGGCCTTCATGGTTCCAAAGAGCGTCGCCGAGGACGTGATGACACTTCAAGCAGTGTACGAGAGTTAAGCTACCCGGCGCAGGATGTGCCTGCTCTTGGTGCTGGGTCGAAAGCGTGAGTATCCGAGTGCCCAAAGTAGCAGCCCACCAAATGCGGTGCGTTGCTACGGCACCCCAGCCGAGGCCACGACCGAAGACCACGTCTGTCTTCCTTGATACGCCAGACTTGAAGGCATGAGAAGTGAGCCATCCAGCCACGCCAGTTTTTGGTGCCTTGGTAGGTGTACCACGATGTGCTGGAGTCCAACCAGAATATGGCGTGCTTCCCTCACTTTCAGAAATGTCTTGATAGCCACATGCCGCTTTGATTTGTTAGCCTAGGCCAGGAGCTGCGCTGCACCTGCGAAGAAGCGAGCCCAATCAGGTCGCATGCGTCGTATACCAGGCGGATAGCATTGGAGGAAGGTGTTCCTTAAATGCAGAGCAACTCCAGGCGGGGGCCAAGAAGCGAACTGAAGTCCTTATCAGGCCGTGCACGGTTGTTCCTGGGGTCTCCATCAATGAATCAAGCAGACTCATGGTCGAACTCCAGGAGTGACGAGGTGTCAAAACTGTTGAAGGGGCAGGCACGGCTTTTGGGTGGTAGCTTGGGCTCTCCTCCGATGTTCAATATACAGCTTGCACATGTTTGCACTTTTCTTTTTGTATTACGCTTCTTCTTCCTATTGCTGCTGTTGCTGGTGGTTGTGAACACATGTTGTAGTTATTGTTGTTGGTCGTGTTGATTGTGGTGGTTGCGGTGCTCATCTTGTTGATGGTGGTCTTGGTGGCACTGATGGTGCTGCTCTTGCTCATGTTCTTGTTGTCACTTGCGGTGGCGGTGTCAGTGCTAGTGCTGATGCCTCCTTGCTGCTATTGGTGTGCTTGTTGCTGCTGCAGTGGTGGCAGTTTTTGGCGTTGTCTTTGACGGTGTCAGTGAATATGTCAGTTGAGGCTGTTGGTGCTGCTCCTACTCTGTTGTTGGTCCTGACGGTTGTTATGCTTCTGTCACTGTCAGAGTCGTTGCGGGCTGCTGCTGCCGGCCATGTCTGCTTTGCTTTTTTTCCTCTTACATTTCTATGCGGGCGATTGCGTTGATACGTTTTGCTTTGAGGGGTTAGCTTTTCGTCAGCCCTGGAGGTTCCAAGCTCAATTCTGGATGCTCGGGCCATGGGCGCTCGCGCGGTAATCGGCAGTGCGTGGTGCTTACAGCTGAGGGGATCAGAGAGTTGAGAAGCAACGTTGCTTTGGCTTGTTTGTGTACATTTTCTCTGGACTTCATTGCAAACGCTACAGCGCGAGACCTCCTCTGCACCCTGCGTTGCAGAACATTACTTGGCACTTGGCAGGACTTTGGGTAGAGGTTTTGGGGCGAAGGGGGCCTGGAGGGAGGCTGGCTGGTTCATGTTCGTTGCAGACGCCTGTTGGTTGGAGGTGCATCCCTTCCTCCGAGATCTCCGGGATTCGAAACATGTTGATAGCAGCAAGTTTGTCCCACTAGCCTCAGAAGCTAATGTAAGCAATGTGAACCAACAAAACTAGACCTTCATCTCGACCTGTGAGTTTTGCAGCATCCTGCTTCCTTTGCAATTGAAGCTCGAATGAGAGGCATTCTCCCAAATAAGGCTTTCCTGGAAACGTTGTTATGGCTAGGGTCTCATTGTTTGTGGAAGTGCTTGGTTGCCCCTGGCGCGAAGTGTAAATCACGAAAGCTCCCCGTGTGGG
>CAJNIZ010040036.1:52003-64650 GCA_905231905.1 Symbiodinium pilosum | reverse complement strand
CCACACATGTACCATGTAAGCGCCCTATAAGCGTACCCTACCGCACCACACCCCCGTACCAAAGATTTAATGGCCGACAGAGCATTGCTCTTGGAGTTAGATAAGTTTAGGGTTTAGGATTTAGGGTTTAGGGGTTATAGATGGGGTTATATGGGGGCTAGCTCTTGAAGAGTCACTGGGACTTTGTCAGTATATTCATTTACGCCAAGAAATCGCACGCTCATTCTGGGCCATCCCTCTCCACATACATAGTCCCCCCTAAGTAGATAGACTATGGAGTATATGGGGATTCTTAGTATGATATACCCAAAACTGTATTCTATCTACTCAAGGGAGACTATATGTCCACTCCCTTGCGCCTTAAATTGTAAACCCTAAGCAAAGCAGTCTTTCCATTTTGTTTCATTCCTCCATGAATTTACCAAGCACCCCTGGACCTTCAAGTAGCCCCTTTAAGCCTCCCCTAAGCCCTTAGGGTTTAGGGTTTAGGGAGCCCTAAAGCCTAAACCCTAAACTCTAACATAAGCCCCGAGCGTCCATCCTTCTGCATGCTGCTCCGGCTGCCGCACACTAGGCCCTTGCAAAGATAGCCAGGTAGACATCGTACGCACATGTCTGCTGCTAGAGGAATTGGCTGGACAACCATGGACACTGTTGCTAAAACTCTGGAGTCTTGTAGTGACAGATAGTGGGCGTCTTCTTCATCTTTCGGTTTATGAGCTGTCGGGTGTTTCTGCACATAGACGACGGAAGCTGCATCAACTTACAAAGCTTTCAAGCTGGCACATGCTTGCAGAGAGTTGCTGGGCCTTGAACTGACCCATTTCAAGTTTGTGTTCCGCATGCAAAGGCTTGGGTCCCATATTTTTCTACTACAAGGACTGTGCAGCTAGAGCCTCATGCAGAAGCCTAAGTGCCTGCTCTGCTATATGGCATTATAGAATACTATAGTATATTCGTATATATCATGATATCTATCTAGCATATGGTGCTACATTTTATCATGCTCCCTTCTTTGAGTAGCTTGGACCTTCAAAAGGAAGATTCACCGTGCAAGCTTTGTTTTCCATTCACGGCTTTGGCATGTCGTCCCTCGACTTAATGGTGCGGCTCTCAGTTGAGGCTTTTAGGGTTTAGGGTATAGTGCCCTTTGTGGGTAGAGCCTAAAACCCTAAAACCCTAAACCCATACAACCCTTTAGGGCTTATGGTTTAGGGTATAGGATGTTTGTGTTTGGTGCGGTTGTGCCACATGGAGTGACACAGCTTAAACTTCAAAAAAGCTTCTCACTCCAGGACTTCTTCTGGGTACGGTTCTGGGCTGACTGTATCTCATGATTCCAGCTTAATTCAAGGAGCACTTTCTTGGGGGTAATGTAGCAGAACCCGCCAAGCCCTCAACCGTAATGGTCAAATCCAGGTCTCTAAAACCAAGCCGCAGAATGCATGCATCAGGTGCACAACAGCTTGAAAAAAACCAACCCGCTAAAGGCCTAAACCCCATCCATGCCCTAAACCCTAAACCTTAAACTCCAATCCCCAAACTCCTGAACCTGATATCCGGAGGGTCTAGGCCAAGGTTGAGGGATTAGGGTTTCAGGATATAGGGATGTAGGGTTTTAATGGAATTAGAGATTAGATTCGTACATTCTTGAAGGCTCAGGGGATTACATCATTAGGTTCTAAATGGGGTTAGCAGTCCCGTGCCCGGGGTTGTTGGCCGCTTCAAGCCACTCCAAAAAGATTTAGGGTTTAGGGTTTATATAGGCTGACTATATAGGGGACGATTATAGGGGTTATGAAGGGCAACAACAGGAGTTTACCTACACAGCAAGCCCAAAATCTTTTAATTAGGCTTTACCTGAACCCTAAAAGTATGTAGAATAATAAATGTTTTTTGGGTTATCTTTAAAGGTTTTGTGCTATTACTGTACCTACTTTTGGGGTTCGGTTATACCCTAAGTGATACTAGGATCCCTAAAATGATTCCAAGTGCGAGGTGTGCTCCCTAATTAAGGGCTAGGGTTTAGGGTTTCTGGGTATTCACTGAGTCACTGAGCCCTCAAAGTTTAGATCCCAAGCCCTAAACCTTAGACCCTAGGCCCTAAACCCTAAACTCACTCGTGCTTTAGGGGAGTTAGGGTGGGGATTCCCTTAGGGCTTAGGACATAGGGTTTAGGGTTTAGGGATCAGGGTTTAGGGATTAGGGTTTTAGGGGTTAGGCTGTTAGGGTTTAGGATTTGGGAGATTGGGTTTCGGGATTAGGGTTGTAGGGATTAGGGGTTTAGGGATTAAGGTTGTAAGGTTTAGGAGTTTAGGGTTTAGGCTTTTTTGGATAGTACCAATTCTCATTCCCCAAGCCCCCACTTAAGCACCTAAGCCCCACCTGCCTGCACTGAAAAGATGCTAGTTGTTTGTTTTCTTTTCCTGTGCCCAGCACCAACTAAGCAGTTCAACAGTTTGCCATCATCTTTTTAAATCTCAAGCTCCCTAAGTTTCCTTCCCTTATAATGTAAGCGCCCCATCGTGTCCCTAATCCCTTAAACCCAAAACCTGGAACCCTAAACCCTAGGCACCGGCGCATAATAACAAGGCAGTTTCAAATTTCTTGTCCCTTGCCCTGCATGCGCCAATTCAACCCCTTTGTTAGTATGAACGGGTACAACCTGGCAGAAGTTCCGTCTCATTGTCCATTTGACGTTTCGCAGGGTTCTCCATAGTTGATGGAATTCATGTCCCTATATGCCCTGGTGTCCCTGAACCCTAAAGCCGTCAATCTTAACCCCTAAGCCCTAAACGCGTAAACGCCCTGTCCATTCCCTTTCATACCCAGGTCGAGCCAATTTTCCGGTCCTCGCAGATCAGTTCCTCCTCCCTGCAGTCTGCAGGCCCAGGTGCGGCCTGGTTCAGGGATTTGTGGTTTTATGGGTTTGGTTTTGGGGTGTAGTGCTTAGGCTTTAGGGTTATAGGGAGTAGGTTTATAGGACGTGGGGTTTCAAAGAAAGGGTGCAGGGTTCAGAGTCAGAGGGGACGTAGTAAGTATAGGAATTACGTTAGTCGAAATGTCTTAGGACAAGCCATATACTAAGCCTAGCTTGGCCCCGCGGTAACCTACTCACTAAGTCCCCACGTACAGGATACTAGGGCTACAGATGCTAGTCTGCTTGTCGTAAATTATGTACCGACACTCCCACTATGGGCTATTAGACCCTCAAATTCCCTATTAGGAGCCTTTTAAGGGTAGATTAAGGTACCCTTAAGGTCTACTAGCCGATAGTGGTCCACATGGTAGAGTCCTCGCGAAATGTTCATTGGTTACCTTTACCCAAACTAAAATGGAACCCCATGTTGGCCCCCTAGACAGCAGTCCATATAGCACCCTTTTCTGGTTCCATGTTGGTTTGGGGAAAATATTTGCATATGTATAACATATATGTATATTTGTATGTATATATGCTATATGGGCACGTATAAGCAGAATACGTGCATACATGCATGCATGCATGCATGCATGCATGCATGCATGCATATGTACATACAGACGTACGTACATACAGACGTACATACGTACGTACATACATACAGGCATGCATACATGCATGCATGCATACATCCATACATGCAGACGTACATACAGACGTACGTACATACAGACGTATCTACGTACGTACGTAGATCCACACATACACTGTGTGTGCACGTTCTTGATGCAACTTTGTATGGGGCAACATTAAAACTCCAAACCTCAAACCTCAAATCCTAAACCCTAAACCCTAAACCCTAAACCCCCAAATTTTCACGAAATTCCTGGGAGGCCTCGTGCGGCGACGGGGAGGACCTGTAGGGAGCTCAAGCTTTCCCCATCTGGAATGTAGTCCTACAAATGGAAAGGTTTAGGGCTTTGTTTAGGGTTTAGAGTTTAGGGTTTAGGGTTTAGGGTTTAGGGGCTTTTAGGGTTCAAGGTGTGGGGTATGGTCCAATGAGGGATCCCTTGAGGATAGATAGGTAGGTTTCAGGTCTCACATCGACATTCTGTATGACCCCCTGAGCGATTCGGTGTCAGCAGTGGGAATTTTCGATAGTGTTCAGGGTTTATAACGGATGTAGGCTGTTGAGGATTTGGGTTTAGGGTTTGCGAGTGTAGAGTCAGTAGCTTAGTCCTGAATCCTAAAACCTTAGCCGAAATCTGAACGGCATAAGGGCATCCAATCAAGCTTCGTTGAGCGAGACAGGGCGATAGAATTCGAATGGGGTCCCTTTACAGTTGATAGGGATATAGAGGTGCATATGACATGCACTGCTGATGTTGTCACATTCCATTATCCAGACGGATCATTAAACCCTCCAAGATGGAGACTCAGCAAGTAGGTTAGTGAACTCTTTTTAAGCCATATAATATCCCCAACTATTCCCATGATTATCCTAGTTATTAAGTCCCCATGACCCTCCAAGTAAGCCCTACGGAAGCAGCCCTCCCAGTGTTCTTCGACAACAAAGATTCGGGCTTCGCAGCAACCGCCGGGCTGCGATTTAGGAGGTTTTTTCAAAATTTGGGGTACCTTTTTGGGGGTCCCCGTGATAAGGATTATGGCATATTGGGGTGCATATATATATATATATACACATACAGATTGGTGTCCCCTTTCTAGGGAAACTACGATTTCATCACCTATTCAAGACGGCCTTCGCGAAGAGTGCAGTAGGCAATCGACTTTCAACCCCGCGGCTGTTGAACAGTAGCATTCTTCCCGTGCTCTGGTGCCATGGCTAGAGTATATTCCCCCTTAAGTAGATAGAATATAGGGTACATGGGGATCTTGTTATAATATAACCAAAGCCATATTCTATCTACTTTAGGGAGACTATATCCCAATCCCCCCGTAGCTGAACATAATGGGCGCGAGCCTGACCATAATGCCAAGGAAGGACAACCTGTGGATCATGGCGGTTTAGGGTTTAGGTATGGAGACGGCGCTGACCCCGAGACTACTCCCAAGCGGCGATGTACAAGCGGTGGAGACTAAGGCGACCCAAATCCCCAAACTGCCTGAGTTCCCTCCTTAACGTAAAGCCCTAGACTCTAAACGGTTTAGGGTTCAATTAGGAGTGTTATCCCCTTATTATCCTTGTACAGTAATGGCGTTACATAATGCCCCTATCACAAGGACTCCAAGGCAGGTTGTCCTTCATTTTCGGAAGCTCTAAACCCTCAACACCCTGTCACGTCATCCCTGCTTGAATTATTTCGGCCCCTACATCAACCCCTTTCTTAAGGATGTATACCCAATACTTCCAGTGGTTGCCATTTCATGTTCTATTTGAGTCTCCGTTCTTGGGGTAAGATCTCCATATCGACCCGATATGCAACCTAAAGCCCTAAACCCTAAACCCTGTATAACCGCTGTATACTGCAACCCCCCATAGAACCCCTATATAACCCCCATAGTACCCATATACAAACCCCTATCTATGTAACCCCTCATATAAGCCCCCATATAATTCACCCCCATAGAACCCCTAAAAAAACCTTATATAACCCCTATATAACCCTAAAACCTAAGGCGGGATCATCTGCGTGGAGCCCCACACAGCGCCTTGCGCTGCTTCTCACACCGGTCGTCGCCTGGAAAGTGCCGCGGCGTTTACAAAAATGTTGGGATGTTTCAGGGCATCAGGGTCTAGGGCTTAGGGTCTAGACCTTCACGGTTTGGGGCTTAGGGTCTTCGCTTCACGGTTTGAGGCTTAGGGTCTAGGGCTTCAGGATTTGAGGCTCCGCATTTGGAAGTGGAAGGCGTGTTTCCCGGAAGGTCTGAGCCAGTAGAAAGCTGGCAGGCAAGGGAGTGAACTGGAGCAACCAGGTCCAAAAATACGGTTTCTCAAGATTAGAGGTACTTTTGCGGGGGTCCCCATAGTGCGGATTATAGTATTTCGGGGTCTATATTGGGGTCCCCCGATTTTAGGAAACTACCAGACATGTAGCATAGTCAGGATGCTATATTGGGAGCTGCGTAGCAAGCACCAATGCCACATAATAGCAAAATTTCCCTACCACACGGCTCCATACCCTCAACCCCTAGCCCTAACCCCATACCCCAAACTCTGCAGAATACTGGGTTGCTGTTAAGGAACTTGATGTCAGTTTCTGCCCTACTATTTACTATATACCCATTTCACAGTCACTTAATTCAAGTAACCCTAAACTCTAAACCCTAAACCCTTAACAGCAACCCAGGAAAGGGTTTACGGTTTCAAGTCTGGGGCTTCGGCCACAGGATGATTCAAGTGCTTTAGGTGCCTGGTATGGATTTAGGGTTTAGTGTTTAGGGTTTAGGGTCCTTGTGCTCAAGTGCATGACTCTAAGGTCTTAAGCATGGGCCCCTTGCATGGACCCCTACCTCTTTCCTGGGCCCTGAATTGAGTAGTATTTGATTTGGGGATACTATGGTACCCAGAGTGAGATTATATCCTCCTTTTGGGGTATACTATTTTATATAAGGAATATAATCTTACTGGGCTTAACCACCAAAAAAACACCACTTACTTGGGTTCAAAGGGCCTAACAGGGTACATAATCGGTATATAGTGACCCCGGAGCCAAAGGCCCATATCCAGGGGTCCATAGCTCCAACCCTAAAGATCAAACTCTAGACCTAAGCTACTAAACCTCAGCCCTAAACCAAAAATCCGATATACAGATTAAACTCTAGAATCTAGACCCAAAGCTACTAAACCTCAGCCCTAAACCAAAGAGGCTTTGAATAACCCTAAACCCTAAACCCTAAACCAAGGCTCTCCGAGCACGACGGAGCCACCGCACCCAACGAAGGGCTACAGCCCAGACCACTTCAGGGACGGAGACGCTCTTCATGGAAGGCTTGGGGTTGGTCCTACTGGGATTATATTGGGTTTAGGGTTTGGGGCTATATTGGGGTTATATTGGGGTAAGATTAGGATTATAGTGGGGTTATATGGTTGAAGGTTTAGGGTTTACCGAGAAAGCCAGTTACACATGATTATAGGCAACTTTCCCCTAATTTCCTACTTTGGGTTAAGCTAGCCCATTCTTATGGATAACTAGGCTTTCTAGGTAGGGTTTGGGGTTGAGGGTTGAGGGCTTGCATCCTAAGACTATAAATAGTAAGGGTTCAATGTGTTGGATACGGAAACGCCTGACATGATTTGAAGGAAACCTTATAATTTATGGTCTTGGGCTGCTTAGGGGTTTAGGTTTGAGGGTTTGATTAGATTTTAGGATTAGGTTTAGGGTTGAGAGTTTAAGGCTAGGGTTGAGGGGTCAGGGTTTAGGGTTCAGGCTTCAGGGTCTAGGGTCATTTAGGGTTTCAGGCTTCAGGGTCTAGGGTCATTTAGGGTTGAGGGATTAGGGTTTAGGGTATAGGAGTAACCAACTTGGTCTACTTACCTTTATTCAATGGTCTGGGTCATTCTAGGCAGAGCTTACTTCGAGATTACGGCCCTGGAGCCATCAAAGGACTCCTAATCGGGTCCTGATGTAGCGAGTTTGGGGCTACCAAAATGCTGTTGGAAATGCACCTAGAAAAGCCAGTAGCCCGCAATTATAGCTTACTTTCCCCTAAATTCCTACGACCTTGGGTCAAAGTAGCCCATTGTTTGGGGTAACTAGGCTTTCTAGGTATGGCCCACTGAAGGATCCCTTAAACTTAACTTGAAGGGTCAGGGGTACCCGGTAAGTAGGTTTGTAACCACCATAAGCCATAGAATGACCCCAAGTATCCCTGTTATGAACCTACCTACTAAGACTCTCCAAGTATAGGAATCAACTAGAATTAGCTTATGTGTCAGGTCGCAGGGGCTAGGGATTAGGTTCAGAGATTGGGGAACAGGCTTGGGGATTTCTTCTTTTCGGGAGGCTTTGGCTTGGTATTCCCCTCATATTTAGCTCCACCAGCCCTGCTAATATCAAATGAGCCATAGTCTAAACTCCTTAAAGGGCGTTATGTTGGGGATTCTATAGGGGACCGCTATAAGGGTTATTGAAGGGAATGCTAGGAGTTTAGACTACAGCTCATATTTGATATTATTTTCACTCTGACAGACCATGCCATGGGTTTTGTAATCGGGGAGGGGATTAAGACTTCAAGAGGTAATCCAGAGCCGATGCAGTGTAAGGTTGATGGAGCCCCAAAGCCCGTGTCCTTCCCTTAGAAAACCCTGAATCATTTGGGGCTTTGAGGTGACCCCAGAAGAAGGCTCTATGTATTCCCTTCACTCCGCACCCTGGACCCTTAACCAAAAAGCCTAAACCCTGAACCCTAAACTTGTCCAAGTGGCTCAAGAGAAGTGCAAGATCAGTTGTAGGTGCTCCCAGATGTGGAATCGCCTCGACATTCAAGTGGGGATTCATGGTGCTAAAGGACACTTTTGACCAAGCTGCACATGAGCTGGATTGCGATGCATACCCTACCCTAAACCTTCAACCCGAAACCTCAAGCCCTAAACCTTAACCGCTAAACCCCAAGATCCAAGGATTTGGGAACTACTCGGGCTGGAGGGCACAGCCACAAAAGCCGAGATTAAGCGGCAGCCACGCCCTAAACTTCCCCGCGGGTTTAGGGTCCAATTAGCCCAAAATAGTAACCGTTCATAGACTTCAGGGTCTAAAGTAGGATGGAAGCCTAAACCCTAAATACTTGGAGCGTTAGGGTTCCAGCTCAGTGTAGGAGGTGTTTTGGGGTTTGGCGCTTGAAGGAAGGGTTCAGGCTTCAGTTTTTTAGGGGTTTAGAGGTCCAGGCTTTACCTAGAAAGCCTAGCTGCCCATAATAATGGGCTAGTGCAACACAAAGAAGCAGGAAATAGGGGAAAGTAGACTAATTATGGCTATGGGCTACTGGCTTTCTAGGCAGGATTTAAGGACTGTACCGCGTAGGCTTGTGTTCAAGAAGAGGGCTTAATGTTGCCTTTGCAGTAATACCACCCTCTCGATTGATCTATCTCATGTTTTTGGCGTTTGGGGGCGGGCCTGAATGGTGATGCGCGAAATTCTGGTTCGAAGATCTGTTTTAAATCAGTCGCGACTTGATAGAGATGTTTTCTGGGAATACTGTCATTGTGGGTCTACTTATAGTCATGCTCAGGCGGCAGATGGGTATAGTTTGGGTACTGCCCCCACTCTGTAACAGTTGCATACTATAACAATAATATAGTTGTGTATAGCCTCCTAACCCCCAATACAGACTGTTGCAGGCTGGGGCAGTACCCAGCCTAGACCCTAAACCCCAGACCCTAAACCCTAAACCCAAGGTTACCCTTGTGCCCTGAGGGTCCAAGGACCCAAATAATAGGGTTTTAGGGCCCAAATACCATGAACAGTATAGTAGTTAGGCCCTAAAACCGTAATATTTGTGTCCTTGGACCCTTAGGGAGCATTATGAAGTCAACATAAGAGTTCAGGTCTTCGAGCCGGGGGTTGAGGCTCAAAAGGTGTGGGGTTTAGGATTTAGGGTTTAGGGTTTAGTCTGGGTTTAGGGATTAGGGTGTAGGGTTGAGTCTAGGGCTTGGGATGTAGGAGTTGGGTTAGGAATTAGTAGCATAGAGTTTGATTCTGTCGAGGGCATCGGGTTCCTCTGATGATTCAAAATGGTTCCTGCGCTATTTCCGAACAGGGTCCCATGTCCATTACGGATATAGCACGTAGACATGGTAGCGTCTACATGTATGCATGGAGTATTTTGGTCTCTCGGAAAACACATTGGGCAGGGACATCCCTTACAGTTTTGGGGGAGCGGAACGTGCATGCTGTTCTTGCGGGTCTTCATCAGTGCATACAGGAGCACCAGAGCTTTCAGATCCTGCCGCATTTTTTGGAGCATTATGGACATGTTCTAAAAAATCTGTCCTCGACAGTTCCCTGGTAAGTAAATCTTACTTTGGGCCCTAGAGTCTGTAGATAGTACCTACTTTGGGGCATTTGGATTCTTGGGGTTCTCAGAACCCTAAACCCCAACATCGTTTTTTTTGCTTTGAACAGTAGTTGTTGGGACCCATGACCGCGGACAAGGCGCCCAAGCTCCCTGCAATGATAGCAACACACGCCCAGAAAGTAATTGCCCAATTCAACAACTGAGCTTTCTTCATGAGTTCCCAGGAGAGCGTAGAAGATCCTCACAGAACCGTTTTGGGCAGGAGGATCATGTCATGCGGACCTAAACTCACGACAAGATGACCTGCATCCCTACCCTAGACCTTAAACCCCAGGGAAACGCAAAAACCCAAAGCCCTGCAAGCCTGAATGCCACACTCCAAACCCCTAACCCTCCATACTTTCATCTCTAGCTTTCAAACCTTTAAATTAGTCCTAGGGGTCCAAGGACCCAAATAATAAGGTTTTAGGGCCCAAATACTATACTGTTAATGGTATTTGGGCCCTAAAACCCTATTATTGAGGTCCTGGGACCCTTAGGGTAATTAGAGAGCCCTCACCTCGCTAGATCCTAAGTAGCTTCGCTTCAGGTTCAAGAAGTTTGTGCGCCAAAACCACCCTGATGCCTGCGGCCCATTCCTAGAGGGATCAGGAAGTTGCTTGAGGCTTTTGCTTTTACACCTGGCCTCCTATGCATTTCGTTTTTGCATGGCATGTTTCAATCCCTTGCTCTAAAACGACACAATAAATCCAAGCAGGAACTACGTAGACAGGAGCTGCGGAGTCTGGCTGTGAGGGTTTAGGGTCTAGGATTTAGGCTTCAGGTTTGAGGGTGAAGGGTTCCCGGCTTTATAGGGGGCTTCAGTTTTAGGGCTAGCTGTTCTGACAAACCACTCTAGCATATGCGTTTAGGAATTGTTTGGTGATGATGCGCTCAGAACGCAAGGAATTTTGGAAAGCCTGAGGTCTCCGACAAGAATGCTAAGCCCGAATATATATGTAAGTCTTCGTTGCTCCAAGGGTCAGCGTGGCTTAGCAAGTATACATACAACCCCCCATACACCAAAAACATGATTCCCATCATCCCGTTCTTGACCTATTTACTAAGTCCCCCTCAATCCCAAGTAGGAGTTCTCTAAACCCTAATCCCCAAACTCTAAACCCTGAACCCTAAACCCTAATCCCTAAACCGTGAACCCTATTGGAGCCCAACGGTCTGAGTTGCACATAGCAGCATCACTACTTCAGATAGTTGATCTACGCCGAGGTCCAGGGTTCTACACCACTTAGGGGTTTAGGGGTTAAGGGTGAAGGGTTAAGGGTTTAGGGATTAGGGTTTAGGGGTTTAGGGGTTTAGGTCACAGACTTCAGAGCAACAACTGATCTAATTCTTCAGAGATCTTGGTACTGTGCTGTTCTGGTTCCGCTTGGGTTTATGAAGGGGCGAAGCCAACTTTCAGCAACGATTCCTCTCTAAACCCTGAACTTAGCCCTAACTAAACCTTATTGGTTCCTGGGCCGAAAGTAGATTCTCAATTTCGGGCCTGCAACTTGTCAGCCTCACCTCCCAGTAATGGTGATAGGGTCTAGGGTTTAGCATTTCGGTTTCGGGTTGGTAATAGAAAGGTTGATATCAGTAGTCTGAATCACAGTAGGAAAAACAACATATGATGAAGACAGTAGTACTAACAGCAGTTAAAGTAATCCTGATTCCAGCCCCCTACCGATTCCCTAGCATCCAGCCCTAAATAATGTAACTTTAGTTCCCATTGTGTTTTCCATTATACCCCCATATAATCCTAGCCCCTAGAGCCGAATCCCTAGATCATGCAACAGCAGTTTCCATCTGTTTTTCCGTTACCCCTGTATAATCCCTATATATCCCTGGAAATGTACTAGGAAGGGTGAATACATCGCTTAGTAGGAAGCATAGCTACGATTCAGGGTTTACAGTAGGGTTCAGCGGGCTCCCATGTACGGACTCTAGGGCTCTAGGGCCCAAGTAAATTCTATAGCTACCCTAAACCCCTTAACCGTTTACTCCAAACCTCCAAACCCCAAACCCAAAAACCCCTAAACCCTATACCCTAAGCCTCTTGACCCCTATACCCCTAAACCCTATACCTCTCAACCCTAAACCCCTATACACTATACTATCTACATAGAGCCAGAAAGATGTCCAGGTGAAGGGAGATCGTTCTCCTGCAGCCATAGAACGCTGGCAAGCCATCACCGAGCTCTCCCGCCATGCATTCAGAGCTTTCGGGGTTAAGAGTTAGAATATAGCATACTTGGAGTATCGGGTTCCGTACGGGGTTAAAGGGTTTTTTTGGTATAAATTTCTTTATGTCTATATATATATATATAGATGTATAGAGTTATGTAAGATATATGGGTCGAGTTTAGTTAAATCGTTCATGAAGGGTCAGGGGGGCTTAGTAAGGAATGGAAAGGAGCATTGTGTTATTTAGGGTTTGGGGGCTGGGGTTATATGGGGCGGTACAGGGATTACATGGGATTAGCGATACTACCCTAATAACCAAGAATCAAAGGAAGAAGAAAATGGAACAAGGGAATGAGAATTGGGCTTATTTGGGTGGTTTATAGCTGTATAACATTCGACTATTACTTGGAGGGTCACAGGTACTCAGCAGCCAGGTTAATATTTGGGATAATTGTAAACGCCATTGCGCGCCCGCCTCGGCTGGTTGGGGTGCACAGAAATCCCTAAACCCTACAAGCCCCAAAAC
>CAJNIZ010040036.1:0-51903 GCA_905231905.1 Symbiodinium pilosum | reverse complement strand
TATATTATAATATGATCCCCATATACCCCATATTCTATCTACTTAAGGGGCCTATAACCCCGAATATATACCCTACTATAATGTAGTAGTTTCCATTTTCTTTTCCATTATCCCATATTCTATCTACTTAAGGGGGGGACGAAAGCCATACCGACGATGGGATGAGTTTTCCACACCATAGGTGCGGAGGAGGGGTCAAACAGGGTTTCCTGGATCAATCTTAGGGATCCTTTATGTATTTGGGGGTATGGGATTCCTGATATTTACGTAAAGAAATCCCTTTTCTTCCTAAGGCAATGTGGGCTAAGCGTAGGGTTTAAGGCTTAGGGTGCGGTTTATGAAACAGGGAATCAATTGCTACAAGCCTCGTCGACGCAATCCCAAACCCTAAGCCCTAAACCCTAAATCCTAAACCCCAGACCCCAAACCCTCAACCCTAAACCCTAAATTCTTTAAATTCTCCAATTCCAAAAAAGGTGCCGGGGGAGCCCGCCCTGGCGGGCCACCATGAAGCCACCCCATAATGATTCTCTCTTAGGCTTTAGGGTTGGAGGTTTAGGGTTTTGGGTTTTGGGTTTAAGGTTTAGGGTTTAGGATTGGGCATGATTCTCTCTTAATGTAGACCCATGATTAATAAAGCCCCTCCCCCCAAAAAGGGATTATAACAGGGATCCTAATATTTAGGCCTTTAAAAGGAGGGGGTTACTAATCAGGGGTCCACATTAGGCTTTAGGGTTGGAGGTTTAGGGTTTCAGGTTTTGGGTTTTGGGTTGAGGGTTAAGGGTTGGGCACTATGCTGCAGAGCTTTGGGTTCAGGGGCGGGCGTGTGCCGAGTTGTTAAGCACAATTGGAAAGTGCCTCGAGCAGCATGACCCTGCTTGGGTCTAGATTGTTTGCCTTGGTGGTGAACTTGAGATCCACTTAGGATTTTGAATTTTGAGCACTGACAAAGAACTTTGTCTGGGCGACGAATCATTCTCACGCGATAGTTCCCGAAAGGGGAAATTGAGTTCTTGCTTGCATGCGGCCAAAAGTGTGATCGGTGAAACCCTCATCGACTCCATACTTGTGCGTACGGTTGATGGAGGAATTTGTGTACCACCTAGCCACTGCAATTTCCAGGACTGTATAGGGGCTGAAAGTCTGGAGGTCTGGGGTTTAGGGTTATGTGAGCTCTAGTCTGAACTCCTTAAAGCGGGATATACAGGGGATTATATAGGGACTACTATGGGGCTTATTAAGGGGGATACTAGGAGTGTAGACTATAGCTCATGTAGGGTTTGGGATTTCGAGTACAGCTCAGAGATGCAAGCTTGGATTCCTCAACCTAAACGCCCTAATACCTGAGGTTTCAAGTAAGGCTAAAAAACATAGGGGTCCCTGGAGAATTAGTAGAAGTCCTATTTGTAGCCTTGAAGGGCCCTTTAGCGTACCCCCAAATACTAATAGTAATAGCAATATCCCAATACATACCCCAATATACTATAGTAGCTTCCGTTTTCTTCTCCATGTTTATCAGCAGTAGTAGTAGTGGTGGTAGTAGTAGTAGTGGTGGTGGTAGTAGTAGTAGTAGTAGCAGTAGCAGTAGCAGTAGCAGTAGCAGTAGTAGTAGTAGTAGTAGTAGCAGTAGCAGTGGTAGAAGTATTCTTATTCTTACTATTATCGTTACTGCTATTCTTACCATCACTGTCATTAAGAAGGGTGCAGGGCTTGTGGGCTTGTATCGGAGGCCCATACTTACCAACTCGGGAACTCGGGAAACCATGTGAGCTGTCGTCTAAACTCCTTGCAAAAGGGGTTACAAAGGGGATTAGATAGGGCTTAGGGTTTAGGGTCTAAACTCCTTGAAAGGGGGGTTTACATAGGGGATTATGTCGGGGACGACTCTAGGGTTTATTCAGGGGATGCTAGGAGTTCAGACTATGGGGCTCATGGCTCAAACCCTAAACCCTGCAGCTTAACTCTAGAATCTGAAGTCTTAAGCTGCAAAGCCTGCAGCCTAAACCCTACACATCTCAAACCCCAAACCCTAAGCCCAAAACCCTAAACACTGAACCCTAAACGCAAGCCTTAAGCCCTAAACCCTAAGCCCAGAACCCTCAACCACCCTGGGCCCTATCAACCTGAAGCTTCTGCCAGACAAGCGATGATCTCTTTTGGGTCGAGAGCGGCTTGCCCTTCATAAATTTTGGATTTAGGACTTAGGGGTTGAGGGTTTAGGCTCTTTAGGGATTAGTGATTTTGAGATTTAGGGGTTTAGGGTTTAGGATTGATGGGGTCTGTTTCAGATATTCTCTGTGCCATAGCTGTGCAAGGAACCTGCAATTGTGATATTGGTAAGTTGGTGGGCCCCTATAATAGGATTGTGACTTTGAGCCTGCATGGCTTATGGTGCAGGATGTGGGGGTTTAGGTAGCTTTGAAAGATTAAGAGCGTTTTCGCAATGATACAACATTTACTGAAGGGTCACAAGCTTACGACGGCACCATAAAATACCAGCGCCCAGCTTCCATTGCAGCTTGCATCTGGAGAGCAATGATGAGCATAGCAGCATCGAGGAAATACGCAACTGCATCCAAGAAGCATTGCTGGACCCTGACACGATATCGGTGTATCAAGAGTGGATACATCCATGCGAAGCCTAAGCTCCTAAACCCGAAGCCCTAAAATCAACCTTAACAGGGAATTAGTATCTGACACGATATCGGTGTATCAAGAGTGGATACATCCATGCAAAGCCTACGCTCCTAAACCCTAAGCCCTAAAATCAACCTTAACAGGGAATTAGTGTTCCGAACCCGATGTATAGTCCCTCTTACGTAGATAGAATGTGACTTTGGGAATGTCATAATAAGATCCCTACATACCCCACATTCTATCTACTTCAAGGGGACTATATCCCTACGTCCCCTTCAAAGCAAACCTGTTCTCGACGGCTTGGAGTTTAGCTAGGTACCCCAGTAGTACCCTTTTTCCCTTTTTATTCTGGGTCCCCTTATTGACGCTGAACAACCCTAAACCTATATACCCTAAACCCTAACCCTTACTGTTTAAGGGTACTGGGGAACCTGGTTAGGGCTGGAAGCCCAGACCCTGAACCGGCCTGAGGTTGGGTGGCGAGAGTCCGGCAGATCGAATTAGCCAAGTTGGACGCCAAGTTTGGTAGGGTTTGGGGTTTGGGGCTTGGGGTTTCGGCTGGAATATGGCATTTTCTATGGTAAGACGCCAGCTTCAGGGGTGCGGGTTCCTATGGCTAGTGATTTGATAGAGGTAGCCACGGATGCCTTGTTTGCACCTCAAGGAGGCCGTTCACAGTCAGGGTTGGTGGCTTTGTGGTCCGGCAACATCATCGCGTAGCTTTCCTCGCGTCAAACCTTTATAACGGCATCCACAGCGGAAAGCGAACTGTATGCCATCGCGGAAGGGGCTACCATGTCAAGTTCCTTGGCGCCGCTCATTCTTGAGCTACAAGGGAGTGTCAAACGCGTTTCCTACTCGGACAACATTGCAGCGATTTCCAGGATTTAGGGTTTAGGGGTTAGGGTCTGCGGTATAGAGTTCAGGGTTTAGGGTCCAGGGGATTCAACAGATATATGGAGACTATAGATACCCCTGATATTGGTTGTGTAGCAGGATAGGGACTTCACAATTCACATCTATATAGTTCAGGTTTTAGGGATCAGGGGTTTAGGCTTCAGGATTTTCATGGCATGTCATATCATATACCACAGACTGTACAGTCTGCAATACATCCAGAGGTGTTTCTCAAACTAACCCTAAACTAAACTCAAACAAACCGCTCCAGAACGCCCAAGGGAACATCTGGAATCTCTCCATTGTTAACAATATCCCCAGGGTCGCGGAAGATCACACTTTGGCTTAGGATGTTAGGGGTTAGGGTTTTTGGGTGAGTTTAGGGCTTAGGATGTTGGTACTACACGCCCAGAAACTGATCAGGAGCGGGGGCCCAATTTGTGGGTGTCAGGCAGCATTTCAGGGTTTCAAGCTTTCTGTTTAGGCTGGGCTTTGGAATGTGAGGGTTTAGGCTTTAGGGCTTGTCTGAAGGTTGTAGGATAGAGGTTAGGTGGGTTTGGAGCTTGGGGTTGGGGTTGGCTTGAGGTTTAGGGTTTAGGTTGACCCGCCCCCGACTCCCCCCCACCGTGTAATAGTGACTGCAAGGGACGATGGTGATCATATCAGCGTCCTCTTATATTCCAATTACGCCACTCTTTCAGGTCTACCAAGGATAGTGGGTTTGAATTCGAAGTTCAGAGGCTAGGCGGGCCTAATATTTGGGTTAAGGGTGTTTGCCACCCTGAAATCGAACTATGCCTAAACCCTGAAACCCTACACCGTTTGAAAGAGTGCTTGAATGTAGAAACTACCTGAACGCTCGCAAACTACCTGAACCCACGCATAGAGCCCCAAAGTAGGTAGACTCATGGTCTTTTGGGCTGCTATGGGGGGTTCTGCACCACCCTAAACCCTAAACCCTAAACCCTAAACCGTGCTTACTTTGCGGGTTTAGCCAAAAGGTATGGGTCATGACAGCTGGTTTGGCTCCTTCTCCGGGTTTGGAGCCACTTTGGGTTCAGGTAGATGGCCCTTGTGGATCTGATCTTCTGGGCCTCGTATCAAAGGGCCTAGGATTAGGGTTTAGGGTTTAGACTTAACTCCCAAATACTGTAACCTGGATGGTTTCAAGCTTTAGGTACCCATATCCCAAGAACTGGGTGTTTGAACCCTTCGTGGGGAGTCACCCAGCTGTAGTCGCTAGTCATATCGGATGTAGAGATAGTCGGCCTTCGCATTTTGCTGATATGTTTAGGGCTTCGCGAGTTTACTTCTAACCCCTATAATCCACATGAGCTCTAGTCTAAACTCATTGTAAAGGGGGGCTATATAGGGGAGTATTATAGGGTTATTCAGGGGGATACTTGGAGTTTAGACTACAGCTCACATAGTGGCCCCAACGACCCCGATGTGTGTAACCTACTCGCCAAGTCCCCCTGACCCTCCAAGTAGGGTTTAGGATTTTAAGGCTCTTTAAGTATACTACCCGTATCTTGCCCTGACTCCCGAATTCATCAAAGTTGAAAGACTTCCAAAGAATTGGGGATGCGCAGACAGGCAGCACCCCAAGCCCTAAACCCTAAACCCCAAACCCCAAAACCCTAAACCCCAAACCCGAAACCCCAAACCCTAAACCCTAAACCCCAAACCTCGCACCCTGAGCCCTAAACCCTAATGAACCTCGGAATTCTAACATGATATTTGACAGTCTTCCAACCCTCAGCCCTATACCTTGTTGAGGCCAAAAGACGACCTAAAGCCCTTATAAATATAGATACAAAACACTATTTAGGGTTTAGGGCTTAGGGCTTGGGGTTTAGGGCTCAGGGTTGTAGGGCTTAGGGTTTAGGGCCATTATTTCACCTACTTTTGGGGATTTACGGTTGAGGGTTTTGGGCCATTGTTTTACCAACTGTGGGGATGTTAGGTAATCCTTGAACCTAAGTTGGGCAGTGAAATTGAAAAGCACAAGCTAAAACCGGGTCATGTCTTCCAGTCTCTTGCAAGTACTACTTTCGAGAGCACCCACCTGGAACCGAGCTCTGCAGCCCTAAGCCCTACTGTGACCTTGGATTGCGTTTAGGGTTTTAGGCAGTAGGGTTCAGGGTTTTAGGGTTTAGGCTTTAGGGTTTGAGGTTGTAGGCTTCAGGGTTTAGGGCCTTTAGGGTTTACGGTTTAGGGCTTTAGGGTCTAGGGTTTTAGGGTTTTGGGCTTTAGAGTTAAGGGTCCCCACCCTAAAACTCTAAACCCTAAACCCCAAACCCTAAAACCCCCAAACTCTAAACCCTAAAGCCCCCAAACTCTAAACCCCTTTGTAAGATCCCTTATTCCTATTATAGGTACCTACCTGAACCCTAAAAGTATGTAGGATGATGTCCTTTTTGTGCCATGTTTTAGGGTTTTGTGCCATTATTTTGCCTTCTTTTTGTGTAGAATAATGGCCAGTTTGGGCAATGTTTAAGGTACAGCATCGCAGTAATCGTCCCTCGTTGGTATAGTCCCCCTTAAGTAGATGGAATATGGCTTTTGGGTATATTACAATAGGATCCCCATATACCCCATACTCTATCTACTTAAGGGCGGCTATAGGTATATGAGATCCGGTGCTGAGATTTGATCCCACGAATATACACCGCCAGCGCATAACGGTCTGTAGGTATAACTTGGGTACTGCCTCATTCCGTAACAACTAGATGATAAGTATAACATGAATATACCTATATTTCTATGTGTATATATATATATAGAGAGAGAGATAGGGCTTAGGGTTTGCTTCGATGCTTTTGGGTTATTTCAGGCCTTGATGAGGAGCTCTAAACCGTCCACCCTGTGTGGTTTAAGACTCAGGGTTTAGGTACTGGTCCCACCTAACCAATTTTTCTCGTGGTGAGGGGCAACCCTAAACAGCCGAAACCCCGAAACTCTAAACCCTAAACCCTATCTACGGCAGATGCCGCCGCTGTTATCTCATACTGTGAATGGGGTGAAAACTCACACCGCCCCGTCGACCTGAGGGCTTCGCCCCTAAACCCTAGACCTTCAGGGTTGAGGGCTTAGGGTTCCTTATTATGGCTAGAAATAGCCGTCTATTGGCAACAGTTTTGCAAGGTTTCTCCTATCTACTGAAATGCTCATCCACTAGATAGATCCATATGTTTGTGGCAAGAGTTCAATGCTGAACCCTCCAAAACGCTTAACCCTTACGCCCAAATGAACTAACCCTAACCCTAAACCCAGAACCTTAATTAGAGCCTGAAGCCTTAGGTCTTAAGCTCTAATGTTGAAGCCTCAAGAAGTTCCAGTATCCTATTCCCAAGGGTTTCGGGTTTAGGGTGTGGGGCTTATGTAGGTCTAGTAGGTGCGCACCGAAGCCTTTGTGAACATTTTCCAACATCCGTATAAACACCTCAATATATTGTCCATGTCATGTCATATGCTCTTCCCCACTTGATTCTGCATTATGCTGCCTCCCATATAGATCCCCTACACCCGCAAGTCTGCATAGCCCCCCCTAATTCCTACAAATCCCTAAGCCCTAAACCCTAAACCCTATGCTCTAGGCTCCAGAATGCAGACCGTATTCGGCGAGCGCGGATGGCCGAACGTGCGGCCAAATCTGGGATGACGACAGCAGAGTTTCAGGCGAGCCGTGTTTGGGGTTAGGGTGTAGACTGTTAGGGTTTAGGGTTTAGGTTTAGGGTGTAGACTATTAGGGTTTAAGGTCTAGCGTGCTTGTTGTCATTGATACTACTACTATATTAGAATCAGTATTAGCAGTGCTCTAAAATTACAATTTCTCTAGTTATTCTGCTTTTGAGTATGCTGATAGTAGCGCGTTTTAAGTTGGAATTCTACAGAGGCTGTTACTTGTAGGCATATGTATACTGCCTGAGTTCCCCTCACCCTTCACGTAGGTTGTAAGCAATACCTAACCCCAAACCCTAAATCCCAACCTTAAACCCTTAATCCTTAACCCAACACCCTAAACCCCAAATCCTTAACCCTAAATTACAAATCCTTCAACCTGAACCCTAAGCCCTAGCTTGTAGTCCATCAGTCCCTCTATTCGCACACGGTTAAACCTTCAGCCAGAAGCCCTGATGCTGACCCTCCGGAGACCTACTTGGAGGGTCAGGGGTAAAGGGTTTAGGGTTTAGGGTCAAGATTGAGAGTTTAGGGTTAAGGGTTTTAGGGTGAGTAAAGCACCATGGAACCCCTGTAAGCCGCCTAAATACTGTGGTTCTCTCATGAATCTACCTACGAAGATTGCCTGATTCTCCCAGCAGGCACTGTTGAACACTCAACTTTCAAGTTCAAACTTGTCTCAACCCTACGCAGTTAGCATATGGTAGTTTCCCTAAATAGGGCGACCCAAATAAGGATCTCCGAAAGACTATAGTCCTCATGAAAGGGCCCCCCAACAAGATGCACCCAACTTTAGGAAGCACCCATTTTGCCACGGTTTCGGGGATGTTTAAGCACATGGCGTTGTTGATGTGATTTCAGGGCTTGGAGTTTCGGGTTTAGGGTCAGGCTTAGGGTCGCAAACCCTGAACCCTAAAGGCGTCAGGGGCGTAAGGCCGAATCCCCGGCATCGTAAATCACAAGAAGGCGGATGAAGATCATGAGGTGGATTCCGCACATTGTGACATATTCCCTACATTCTGCCCTAACGCGGAAACCTAGAAGCCGCACGTGATGCCCACACCCCCAGGTCCCCAAGGCACCCTCACTGCAAGAAACTCCCGCAGGTTTAGGGTTTAGGGTTCCGGGGTTAGGGTTTAGAGTAGGGAAGTTCTTGATTGTCTGAACCCTAAGCCATACGGGGTTTAGGGCTTAGAGGTCCTAAGCCCTAAGCACGACACCCCCCCAAACCCGTAAACCCTGGATCTTGATCCCTGTATCCTTGAATTCTAAACCCTAAACCTAAATCCCTAGAATTCTATAGTCCCCTTGAGTAGATAGAATATGGGGTACATAGGGATCTTATTATAATATACCCAAATCCATATTCTAGGGGACTATAAAACCTAAACCCTAAAGGCTCCTCATCTGAACACCTGCGCCAAGCAGCATACTCCTTCACAAAGCTGCTCAGGTCCTCAGCGTGAAATCGGGCCCTAGCGAGAAAACAGAATACTTTGAGTCCTGCCCACACCCACTAACATTCCATATTTGGGTCGTGTTAAAGGCTATCTATACATGTATTATAGCTGCTCTATGCTTAAAATCAAACTGTTGGTGACAGGGGGCAGTACCCAAGGAGAACTCCTAAATCCTACTACCAGTAAGAGGGGTTATACAAGGATTTCATAGGATTACATACGGATTACATAGGAATACTGTCCCCAATAGTGAAGAATCAAATGGAAAAGAAAACTTGGAGTATGTAGGAATTTTCTGGGGGTGATACTAAATTCCTGCATGACCTTAGAACACAACAGTCTAAAGCAGCATAAATCCGAGTGTATACGGTTCTTAGCGTCATGCAGGATTTTTCGTATCGACCGTAATACTCGCGCCGGGTGGACGGAGGATTGCTGAAGTCCTGTTACGAACGCATAGCCCTAGTGGAATTTCTGTCATTTGTCCCGCGCCAGCTGTGGTAACTCTACTGCGAGGACTTAGGTAATGAACGGTTGTTACCTCAACGTTGGGGTGCTTCGGGATTTAGAAATAAACTGAGATTGCACAACGTCTGACTTTGAATTTTAGCGGGTTTTGTGTGACAGACTGGCACCCGGAGGACTGATTTAGGAGGTCGCGCCACCCACTGGTACAGGATGATATAAGGGGAGTAAGATGATATAAAGGGAGTAAAACAGGAACCCCAAACAGGGAACAGAATGAATATGGTAGGAATAAAAGTAGAAGGACCCTGGTAGGTTTATGTTCCTACTACATTCCTACTACATTGTTGGGGTTCCNNCTAGATAGATTCACTCTGATAAAACTATCAGAATTTCTTGTGGTCACACTTCATTGGAGAGAGCAGCTAGGGGATAATGAGGCATCGCTTGTGGAACGCCATGCTTCTGCTCTTTTATCTGTGTGCCTAATTAAGTCGGACTGGGTATTGGGATGTATATTATAGCACAGTAATACAAGCGTTCTAAGGGCATAGTATTGGTAATGCAGACGTCTATAGAACTTCTCTCCGGCGGGGAAGTTGAATCAATCTTCTGCGGCAATGCAATCCGAAAGCGGTCTTGAAATACAGTTCAATCAAAGACAGCGCGATCAAATACTCACGGGGCACAACACAACAATGGCTCCGCCCCCCGTATAAAAGTGCGCGGCTACTCCTCAAGAGTATGAGTATGAACACTTGTTGGATACTGTTTTAGAAGAACGTCAACTGACGCCTGGGGAGCAAAAGTAGCCTCTAGCTTGGAGACCACCCATACCCAATGGCGCCCACACCTGTACCTCACACCAGCTGGCAGTCGAGGAACACCAACCGCTCCCCCATACTCCTGGCGTCGGACTTAGGGTTTGCGCCTTGTCTACTTTCCAACCCACTAAAATGCTTTGGGGCCTATCAATGGACTATGAAAGCAGATGTAACTGGGCTCTAAGCCTTAAAATCTAAACCCTAAAACCTCTACATCCCCCAAAATACACCTACGTCCACCTATCTACAACTATCTACAATTACATACACCTTTCTACACCTATCTAGAATTACCTGAACCCGCTGGGGCCCGGTGAGCAGGGAATCTTGTCGGAGCGATCTAGGGTTCAGGGTTTAGGGTTTAAGGCTTCATTTTTTTCGGGGCAGATTCTTCCAATCGCTGTCAGGTTAAAACGAGCGACAGTCCATATTCCCCCATATAATCAGTGGCCGGGATTCCTATTAGCGAAAAGGACCCCTAGCCCACCCTTTATGGTCTCTTGGAGGGGTTTCCTCTTAACTAGCTGGGGATTTGAAGGCCTTGGGATGCCCTAGGACACCCTAAACCCAAGCTCCTTGACCCTAAACCCTAAAACTTGGGTACTGCCCCCACCCAGTAAGAGTCTATACTAGGGGTCATATTAAGGGCTATATATAACTATATTATGAATATCATCCAACTGTAACTGAGGCGGGGCAGTACCCAACCTAAAACCAAGCTCCTGTCACACCGGCAGGGCAGATTTCTGGCCCCATTCCTTTCCGAATGCCTACCTGGCCCCTGAGAGGATCTAGAAAGAGGATCGCCATTGAAGGGGTCCAATGTTGGGGTACGGGGTATGTATGTAGGGATGTATAGAATTTCGGGTCTACAGGTCTTACGGCTTGGGATCTAGACAGTACATCCCCCTTCAGGGCTCTTAGAAATCACCCAATATAGTTGTACAGGGTAGGTACCAGGTCGGGGCTTCTACTTTAAGGGGCTCAGTGTGGGCCTTACGGTTCAGCGGTTTACAAGGATAGTTCTTAAACGGACGCCGCTGAGGTTCTAGGTTCAAGGCTGGGCACCCTGTGTGGATTATGCGCGTTGTCTACATGAGCCATAGCCTAAACCCCAAGTATCCCCCTTAGTAACCCACATGATATTCCCCCACAATCCCCCGTATAGCCCTCCTTCACGAGTTGAGGGTACAGCTCACATATCCTTGGGTATCCTCAGGCTATCCTTATGGAGCCCTCCCATTAAAGTCCCTCTCCCAACCTCGCGCGCTTCGAATTTTCCAGAGCGGCTTGCAAGGGTCAATGATAATAGTAAGTATAGGGTCCTAATTTTGGGGGTTGAGGTTACCAAAATCCTTTTGCTAACTGAGGTTCTGCTGCAGCCTGCAATCGCTTAGTCTTAAATTCTTGGATGCTCTCAGAACAAAATGCTGCCTTTCTGACAGTGGACTACTCTCTCCGCAATGGTGCTTAATGCAAAGAAGGGGGAGTGGAACCCTCTGGCACTCCCCATAATAAAATCACCCATAATTGTACCCATATTCCCTCCCCATGCCCCCTAAGCACCAATAACAAGAATCCTGAACCCTAAACCTTATAAAGCATAGAACCCAAAAGCGGAACAGGCCTTGGAACCCCCGAACTGGATGGCGTGGAGCATTGCAGCTGTTGCGTCGGCCACAGAGACCTGACCAAAAGTCACGGTTTAGGGTTTAAGGTTGTTGCAGCATTTCTTGCAAACTAGCATGCGGCGGGGGGCCCCCAAAGTAAACCAAAATTTCAAACCTTCAACGAACCTCATATCCTAGTTGTCATGGGTGGTGTCAAGGCAGAAAGGCATCTCCACGACTTGACCAGTTCAGGGTTTCAGGTTTTAGGATTTAGGGTTCGTGGTCCTTGTTTAGGGTTCAGGGTTTATAGGATTTAGGGCTTAGGGTTTTAGGATTTAGGGTTTAGTGGTCCTTGCTCAATGCTGATTTGCGCTCAACCTTAGCACGCCACCGAAGCGCACCCAACGGGTAGCTACCCCAAGCATGTTCAATAACTGGGTTGCTGAAAAAATTATGGCGCCGTAAGTTCCCATAATAAGGATACACCATTTTTACTATACACCCATGGAAAAGTAACTCAGCTTAAGTTCTTTAACAACAAGCTAAACAAAGGATCCTTTCTGGGGATGCTGGGGCTCTGGATACTGGTCATGAACAGGGAATGTAGGCACCTGGAGGAAAATCATTCTGCGGATATCGGACCCTTGAAACTTCGGGTTTAGTGTTTAGAGGTTTAGGGTGCGATAAATAAACTTCAACAAAGATGAGAATCTGTACAATGGTCGCTACTTAGGAGCCCATACTTTTTTGAAAAGGTACGCACAAACCGAAACAAACTACCTTCAACCCAAGACCTTGTGTAGGCGCAAAGATTAGCGCAAGTGGCCGGGTAGTTCTCAAGCTCGGGCAGCTCCCACCAACCCACCCCCAGCTGAAGGTTCCTGAGCTGATTTGGGGTTTGCAGCTTTGTGTTGACGGGTTGGTGGTCAAGAGTCAAGGCTGTGTCTGGGGCATATGACCTAAGGTTGTAGGGATGACATATGGGTCGTAAGATGGATCAAGATGTAGAGCTTGAGGCTTGGGAGTAAGTTAGGGGCCTGAGACTTCACAAAAGTTCACGTTGTGACGCCTAGCTTAGGAACCTCATCCTCTGGTTCATCCTCATCCTCCTTGCAATGACCATACCGCTGATCATCTTCAGCATCCTTGCCAGCCCTCTCCTGACTGTCATATTGACAGAAGAAAGCAGTAGGAGGATCAGGATGTGCGGAATACCAACAGCAGCAGGAGCTAAACAAGAGGAGCAGCAGGAGCAGACGAAGGAGCAGCGCCGCGAACAACAGGAGCCACAGTAGGGGAGCAGCAGCCGTACCGCCGGTAGCAGCAGCAACAGCAGCAGCAGTAGTGCCAAGCTAAGGTCCATACACCTGGCCAGTCCAATTCCTGAGTAGTTCATTCTATCTACAGAAGCACGTCACAAGTCCTGAGACTTTCCCCGACCACCGCAATACATCCTGGCCCTAGCTAGCGTGAAGAAAGTAACTTGTAAGCGTGAAGCATACACCGTACCCTCGAACCCTGACCCATAGACGCGCTCTACCTCCCAAACCCTGAATCCTAAACGCTAAACCCCTCTTAACTTGCACAACCTAGTCCCCACCAGTCAGCGACCCAGGTTCGTGCCCGTAGGCTTTGTGTCACCCCTGAGAGCGAGGTTGACCCTTAGGGGTTTCCCAAAATGAAACCAACGTCTTGGGTACCCTTAAAGGGGACTATTGGAGACATATAGAATGTAGGGCTGAGGGCTTAGGGATTTCCCCAAATTAGGTGTACCTTATTGAATGTAGGGCTGAGGGCTTAGGGATTTCCCCAAATCAGGTGTACCTTATTGAATTTAGGGTTGAGGGCTTAGGGATTTCCCCAAATTAGGTGTACCTTATTGGACGTCCCCATGAACAGGAGTATAGTCTTTACGGGTCTATGTTTGAGTCCCCTTATTGAGGGGAACCCCCACTTACAGTATTTGAGGTTCATTTGTTGATTGGGGATCCTTGGGCCTTGGGCTACATAGAGACCATGGGGGACTGGATTTTATGAAGTTCAAGGGGTTTGGCGTTGCAAGAAGAAGCTCAAACAAACTGTCTTCAAGCAGAGGCCACATAATCCACGTAGGAACGGACCCATCCCCCTTTGGCCCCGAGCGGTGCCTTAAATTCCAAAGATTTCTCCTTTACTTGGCCATTAAATTCCAAGCATTTCCCCGTTACTTGGCCCAGCACGCCAACTTGTGGAAGTCAGATGAGTTGCAGGGCCCCCAAGACAAAATGTAGAGATCACGTTGAGACATGCCAAGATATCCCAAGAACCACCTTAAACTCGCAATGCTGCGAACCCTGCGCCGGTAGGCCAAAATAATGCCGCGAAGTATATCCTGAACTGCTCCCCGGCCCTATACCCCCAAACATTCCGACCCTCTGTTTTGCCGGGTGGCGCCAAGCTAGGGGATCCATTTTCGTTGGCGAATACAAGGATTTTGGGCCCTGGGACCTGGTTTTGGCGGGCCTCAAATTTGGTAGAATTTAAGGCCCAGCTCTTGCTGAGGAAAAGTTGTCAGCGAACAAGTTTGCCAGCCCAGCCCTGGAAGTCCCACGATGGCTAGACTTTAGGGCAATAGTATCTTTAAAGGTTGTTTTCAAGGACACCCACAAAGGAGAGCTGTTGGGCATCATGATGTTGCTGATTTCGGAGACCTAGTGTAGGACGGTAGGACCTTTTGTTCTAGCCGATTCTAGCCTCTCCCAACGCAGAGGCTCTTCGAGCTGGTCATACGGGTTCACTCCAAGCTCATCTACATTACAAGCTCGGAAAACGCGGAAGGCTCGGAGGAGATTCAAGCATCCTGGGCTATGCAAAAAGACATTGCGCAGCTACTTGTAGAAAGCTGTTGGCGGCATGGAGAGCCGATTTGCGGCCGGCAAGAGCAGATTCCAACAGTAAGCTGCCAAAATGCATGCCGGTCCTAGCATGGCTTGGCCGCTCCACAATGGCTTGCCTCACGACAATCGCCGCCGGGTCCCTCCAAATGCACCAGTGCGACTCGTCCACTTCGGAAAACGGCACCGTTCAGAACGCCCTGAAGCGCTCACACGGCGCAGCCTGTCCTTGTAGACGAATACGGAGCAGAAACGTCAAAGTGCAGCACACATCCCAGCGACTGCGCTCGTCCATTACAGTCTGTCTGTGTAGAATCCATTCTCTAAACTGGCTATGAGGCACATCATGGTTTATGGCAACACGAGAGATGAGTAGTAATTGAGACCATCTGATCCCATGTTTTTTATGGTGACATGAATAGCGACATGAACAGCTAGCGCCTGCACTCCAAAGGAGTACAAACTCTTCAAGAAAAATGAACCTACGTCCCCGAACCAGGAATGAAATCTCCAAATAAAGCGCAACCTTTCGCAAAAACGCCCGAACGTAATCACCCGCCCTACTTTCGGAACTGATACTGAATGGGAACGTTCACAATTCTACTCACAGTTCAAACTATATGCTCAGCCCTCACGAACGTACTCAACCCTCCACACCAACCCCCAAAAAATAAAATTGAAATTATCCTGACTCAGAACTGATCGGGGACGTTCGCAATTCAAACTCTATGTTCGACCCTCATGTGCAAATGTCGGCCTTATAAGGGGTCGGAAGGACATTGCTACATTCCTCTACCATCCCAAATCTCAAGCAACCTTTGACCTTTTTTTACAGCCGGCGCGCTCTCCACGCCACTGGCAGAACTTCATGGCATGCCGCTCCCATTGGGCAACGGTCGCCAGAACTTTCTTGACCCTCGGCTACCATATTCATGAGGCGTTTAGGGGTTTAGGGTTGAGGGTTAGACCCTAAACCCTAACCCCCATATTGATACAAGTAAGAGGCTTAGGGGTGTAGGGTTCGTGTGGGAAGAGGAGGTCCACGGAGTTTAGGGTAACTTGGTAAACAGTATTCCCTAATTCCCCCCTTACCCCTTTAAGGACACCTAGGGCCATGGCTATGGACACAGAAACATAAGCGGATTCCAGACAAAGAGGATCAAAAAAAAAAATCGAATGTGATGGGGGAACGCGGAGGCCCAAATGAGCTATAGTCTAAACTCCTAGCATCCCCCTTAACAGCCCTATAAACCTCCCCCATACAATCCCCTATACAACCCCCTTAAAGGAGTTTAGACTCTCGCTCATGTCAGGAAACACGAGTGTCAGGCATGGGTCGAGAGAGGTTAGGGTTTGCATACTGAATTACGTAGGTCGACATGTGATCATTGGGGATGAATTGTAATCCTAATATTTAAAACTCTCCCCACCCCACCAGTTTCCAATTTTCCCTAGACATTATTCATCCTGTACCACAATGGGTATAATATGCCACACTGGGAACGTTTAATATTTGGGGATGGGGGTTTTAATATTACGGCCATGCGAGTAATGTTAGGTGCCCCCGCCAAACAGCCAATATGAGCTTGACATGTCAAAAAAAAAAGGTATAGGGTTCAGGGTTTAAGATTTAAGGGTATAGGGTTCAGGGTTTAAATAGGATTTAAGGGTTTAAGGGTTTAGGGGTCTACCCTGGTATTGCTGGTTTAGGGTTTGGGGTTTAGGGGTTTAGGGGTTTAGGGTTTAGGGTTTAGGGTTCGGTATAGGGTTCAGGGTTTAGGATTTAAGGGTTTAGGGGTTTAGGGGGTTAGGGGGTTAGGGGATTTACGGTTTAGGGTTTCGGGAGATTATTTGCCTTCCCCAAACGAACAGGGAATCCATGCAGCCTACGTTTAGGAAGCATGATTTGGAGGAGCGTGCGTCAGTGGATCCCCTCGCCAAACATTCCAACTGATATAACCCCCTTTACAATCAATCGTTTTGATGAGCTTTTCTTGGGCTCTCAGCTTAGTTCTAGGGGTTCCATCTCAATGGCCGCATATGGGGTGCACTTTTCAAGTTGCTTGCCTACGTATCACCCGGAACAGGGCAGTGGGATTGACACTCCTACTTGGAGATTGTGATGGCTCTTAGCCTCCCAGCCCACCCTGCGAAACTCTATCCAGGGACCTTGTAAATAAGATCTCTTCTCCCGTGCAGCACGTCTCTGCTGCTTCCCAAGTTCCTGCAGAACTCTGAGACCTTCCCCGAAGATTTAAGCCATAAAAGCCAAAGCCCAGACCCTAGATCCTGTCCAAGCATTTGACTCCTTCAGGGAGAATAAGGCTCAAGCCAAATAGTCCCCACTTCTCCCGTGCCCTTTGCAAGATTGCCTCACCATCTCCTGTAGACCACATCTTCTTAAAACGCCCG
Organism: Symbiodinium pilosum; assembly: GCA_905231905.1. NCBI lineage: Eukaryota > Dinophyceae > Suessiales > Symbiodiniaceae > Symbiodinium > Symbiodinium pilosum. The sequence goes on along the minus strand of CAJNIZ010040036.1, from coordinate 35,041 downwards.
AAGCCGCCTTCTTTTGATTTGGCTGTCATGAATGGGCTTCTATCCCAATACAGGATCTGTAAACCCTAGGCCGTTAAACCTTGCCAGGTCCTACTACTTTACTGCTCTACCACCGCAAATTGCTCCATGTACTGACTCCTGACTCTGTTGCTTCTAAGAGACCCTTTAAGGGTTCGCCACAACATACTGTTCCGCCTGGTTGTTGTGGGGGGCTGGAGGGTTTTAATATATCCTGAACCTCCAAGTAAATTCCTGCCATGACACAGGTTCTGGGCGGCCAGACGCTGCAACGCTTCCTGCAAACCTTTCCTTGACTGAGCGGATTGACAGCAACTTCGAATCATTCTACGTATAGCCCTTACGTACTTTTGGGGGACCCGCACAACAACCGACGAGCGTGTGGCTCGGGGCATGGCATCATTCCGATGGGGCTTGGGGTTAGGGGCATGCTTGAGCAGTACGCGTTGTGAGGACCATGTTCGTACATGCTGCTCTGAACCCTTCTTGTCATTACTGTTATGCTATGGATGTTGCTCTTGTTATTGTTGTTCTTGTTATTCCGACGGCAGCGTCGGCCGCGGTAGCCGCGCTACGGCGGTGCGGCGTTGGCGGCGGCGGTGCTGGCGCTGGCGGCTCCCGCTGCGACGGCGGAGGCGGAGGCGGAGGCGGTGGCGGTGGTGGTGGCGGTGGAAGTGGCAGTGGCAGTGGCGCTGGCGCTGGCGGCGGCGGTGGCAGCGGGAGCGGCGGCGGTGGTGCATGTTCCACTTTATCTTCCATGTGTTTCTCCATTGCATCTCCATTGAAACTCCATATTCTCTTTTACTCAGGATATCATCAAACTGTGTATAGCCCCTATATACCCCTTTGCAGGGACCTAGTGTTTCCATTTCATGTTCCATGCTTTTGCCATTTGATCCTCCCTACACCTAAAATCTGAAAAACCCTAAGAACCGAAACCCCAAACCCGAAATTCCAAAACCCAAACCTTCTATACACCCTTGTATTAGCACTACCCGGGCAAAGTCTTCCGACGGCAAGCCCAGCTACCGCTGCGTCCGCCGTGCCTCGCTTGGATCAAATTGAAGAATTCAAGGGATCCGGGTCTTTTATTGAGGGTTGGATTCAGGGTGGGGGGTGTAGGGTTTAGGCTTGTGGGCAGCTAGGATAGTTTCAGGTTGAGGGTTTGGGATTCATGCATATGATCCTTCTTTTTGAAATTTTGGCCTTGCAGCTCTGGCTTCTAGATTCCAGATTTAGGGTTTTACATGTCAAGGGTTTAAGGCTTAAGCCGCAACACTTGGGTTCCCGCCCAGGGTTGACGTGGAGGGATGGAAAAGGTCTGTGGACCAAAATTCCTGTGGAAAGCCTTTATATGTGATCGTGCTTCTCGTTAGCAAACCAGAACAAAGAACCAAATTCAAAACTTCCGTTAACTTGCAGCGCAGTTGCTGCTCGCGAAAGGATGCAGCAAACAATCTTCCAAACCAGTAGCGCCACCTGCAGGTACGAGCCCAAAACAATGGGGGGTATCCTCTTTCAGGGACCGTGTGCAGTAGGGACAAATGGTAGTTTCCCAAAATAGGGGGACCCCAATATAGACCCCAAAATACTATAGTCCTTATTATAGGGACCCCAAAATGGTACCCATAATTTTGAGAAACTCCCAAATGTGAACTCCGGAGTGAAGCTGCAAGTTCACGAAATCAAGGTTTTGGGTTCAGGCATCGGTTTGAGACTAAGGGGTTTTTTTGATGAGCCTAGAATTGCGCCGTGTGCCGGGTTGAGCGTGCGTGCATTGTTGACACTGTGTAGCGAAAAGCAGAAATTACGTTTACAGATTGGTTTTTTGGTGTGTCGCACCATGGCACTTCGCAGTTCAAAGTATAAACTAGGGAAACCACCTTCAAGATCTGAGTACATGAGACAGAAGACCGTCCGACAACCGCAGGAAAACTCAAACTCCCACTCCCACGTGCAGCTCCTGGAGACACCGACGCAACCTTGAGCAGCAAACTGTAAGCACAGAACAGACACCCGGCGCGACGACAAGAGGACACTTCCAACAAAGCAACAGGCGACACCGCTCTTCAGAAACCGCATTATATGACCCCTGTATATACCCTATTATTATACAGTAGTGTCCATTCTCTTTTCACTATCCCTAAAACCCCTATATATACCGTATCATAATATAGAAATTTCCATTTTATTTTCCATTAACCATGATCCCCAAGACCCGCCTCCCTTCTGGCAAGCCCTGCTACCTTATGACAGAGTAATGGGCCAGGACCACATCCCAGGACTGTTGTGGCTGAAACAAAACTGCACTACGGTTTAGGGTTTAAGGTTTAGGGGTTTCCTTGGACAAGACGTCTACTTTGTCGCACTTGGAGCTGGATGTATGCCAGGATTGACCCAAAACCCTTGACCCTAATCCCTAAACCCTACTGATAAAACCCTCAACCCTAATCCCCAAACCCTAACTCCTAAGCCCTAAGACTTAAAGCCGAATCCCTAAACCCTAAACCCTAGTCATAAATCCTAGCTCCTAAACCGTATATAATCCTTAATCCCCAAACCCTATAACCTCGGAACAAAAGGCCTTCGCGGGCCGTGCTGGCTCTGGAGGCCGGATCCTGATGGGCTTGGGAGGCTCCCCTAAACGCTGCGTCGTTCAGCGTAAGTAGGGTTTAGAGGTTTAGGAGTTTAGGGTTTAGGATTTAGGGGTTAAGGGGTTGAGGGTCGGAAATGTTCTATAAGGTTGATGTAGGGATCATATAGGGTTGTATAAGATTTGGGGCAACTATAGCCCAATTATAACTCTACTTAGGACCCCACCTAAAATCCACGTCGGCCCGCTAGTAGCCACAACCGAGCTATAAATACCAGATACATTGGGGCTATAGTTGCCCAGAACCTCCAAGCAGGCTTTGAGCCTTGGGTCGATGTAGACTTCTCGGACATGTGACAGCTTGACGTGCTAGGAAAATGTCCCGCGATGGTCCTTTCATAATTCTAGCATGGTGTACGACGACAACGCGTTTCTGCCCCTACGTGAGGTTTCTTACACGACCTGGTTGTGATCTGTCGAGTAACTTTCAAGGATTCTATGTGGTGACCTGCAAACAGTATGTGTGCCCAACGTAATATTTCAAGGTTGCTAGTTATTTGCGAGACCCTGAATCTAAACCCTAAACCATGAAACCCTAACCATTAAACCCCTAAACCCACAACCCTGAAACCCTAAATCCTCAACCCTACACCCTCCCGCAGCACCTCTTCTTGGGCTTCCGCGAATGCTCACTTGCAGATCGGCTCGCCCGCCGGCTAAGCGTGCGGCTGGGTGAGTGGCTGGGAGACGGGCTAAGCGTTCGGCTGGGAGATGGGCTGGGGCCCTCGGCATTCTCCTGTCAGGCTTAGGGTTAAGAGTTTAGGGTGTGAACGGTGTAGGGCTTAGGGTTCGGGGTTTAAGGCTTGGGCTTGGGGATTCTGTGGACTCTAGAGGCTTGGGCGAGGCGGTGATGCCAGTGGTAATACCGCTGCCGAAGCGGAGAAGCTTGGGGCTTCTGGGCTCCGGAGTCGGACCTTAGGTCTTCCAGGCTGTCGCATGCTCCTGAGGGTTGGGGCTTTAAGGTCTAGGGTAGCAGGTAATAATCTCAACTTCTAGCCGAAATCCTACGAACGTCTACCACAAAGGCAACTAGGATCTCTAGGTAGGGTTTAGGGACTTCGGGTTGCAAGTCTTCTAGGCGTTGATGTGGGCTTGCGGGTTGGCCTTCAAGGGGCCCTGTAGGAACATGTCCAAGGATCGAGTAGGCTCGACTAGAATTAAGATGATTTGTCAGCTTCGTATTTCACAGTTCGGAGCTTGCTGCATCCGGGATCCTCCCCGAGGAGCTGGAAAGCATTTGATACCACCCAACCTGTAAAGTAGCTCGGAGAAACCTTACCACTAAGGGCGTACAGGGTAGGCTTTGTGGCTTTGGGCCTCTGCTAATTGAATTTCGCGCTGCGCGCCCTTAATCTTAGGTTTAGGTTGTGATAACCCTAGGTTTAGGTTGTAGGTTGTTTAGTTTTTCTTCAGGCCAACACAAGAAGCGCTCCTGATCCACTTCAGTCATGAGCTCCGCATCTCATTGCCTGAAGAGCCTGGGCAAAAGGTGAGCAGTTTCTCAAATCAAAGCTTCGTTATCGCACAAAGCGATCAAAAAAGAATCGCACGATGAAGCGTTCCTCAAAAAGACGCCGGAAATTTGGTGTGTGTAAACTTGCGCAGATGCACGGAACAGCTTGGCTTTTGCGCGGCCTTTTCAGGACAAGGATGCTACAAACCACTTGACACATGCAAGCTTCCTAACGTAGTCCCTTCTCGGCAAGAACTCCACCTAGAAACCTGGAAGTTCCGAGGCAAGGCGAAACAATTCTCTAGGAGTTTAGGTTCAAGTTTTAGGGCTTAGGGTTTGAGGTTTAGAGTTGTAGGTTTAGGGTTTAGGATTAGGGTTCCCACTGCCCAAAATCGGCAGCGCAGAGAACCAGGGGAACGTGTTGGACAATTCACGCGGATAGGCCTGTAATAAGTTTTCTGATTGGCTGCCACCGGATTTTGGGTAGTACGTTTTGCGCTCGTTTGTCTGTAACGGAGTCCGAAGACTTTTTAGTTAAGGAGCACTTTAACTGCGCTTTCAGATTCAATCGCCTGGTACTGGTCTATATAGCCTTTGCAGTGCCCTCACGTCCCTAACTGATTATCGGACATTGGGGGCGACATCATGTCTGATTAATTGGGGCATACGTGCCAAAAGCATTCACAAAGAAGCCAGAGGCGTGAACTCCAGACTGGATTACCCAGACCCCCTAAAGGATCCAAAAAATGGAACCCCCCAAATATGAACCCATTACTACATTGGGGAAACTAGGGGATTATTAGTGGCTTCCATTTTTTGGATCCTTTAGGGGGTCTGGGTATGGTGGGTTTCGGATGTGTGGGGTGGGGGTAGCCAGGGCACCTTGTATGGCAGTTACCGCTGGCACACAGGCGACCCAAAAGGCTGCCCTAGTCTCTCGAGTAATCCCCTCCCCTAACATTAAACCCCCCAAGCCCCCTAATCTTAAACACTCCCCATATAATATGATACACCACATTATGGGAGTATTTAATAGTTGGGGGGGTGATGTTTTTCAATGAGGGGGAGGGAACCGTAAACCCTAAACCTTCGGGGTGGGGGGGGGGGGGAGAGGATTATGGACCTCCTGCCTGCCTTGCTGTTTCACTGCTTTTGAGGTGTTCAAGACTTAGCCACATTACCCTAGCAAGAGAAAGGACCCTTTTTTCATACATGTAAGGAATCCCATAGCCCAAACCAGTATAAAGGAGCCCTAACATTGATCCAGAAGAGCCGTGCGAACCATCTCCATTCGGCTCTGAAGGGACTGTGGGATGGGAATCTGAGTTGCTGTTAAGGAACTTAATCTAAGTTACTATTTCCCCTATAATGGAGAAACAAATGGAAAAGAACATGGAAAATGAAATGGAAACTGGTGGAATGTAGGTATTTTAGGAACTTAATTTAAGTTACTATATAGGGAAACCCTATTCTTTACTATACCTACTCATTATGCTAACTTAGTTCGAATTCCAACAGCAAACCAGGAATTGCCCAGAGCCATGTTCATATAGAGACTCGCTTCAGCGAAGGTGGGAGAATGACCATGCGACCAGTACCATGCCTGAAGGGACTATCTTTGCCCCCCTTTCCACGCTACGCGAAACATGTTCGACTCTCATGAAACGCAAGCGGGCCGCCGGGGCCGCCGAAACCACGAATGAGCACGCTGCTACAGCGATAGCAATTCTCCGCTAATGCTAGGGATCGGTTGTAGCGGTGGCGGGACAAACAAGGGCAGCATCCGAACCGAAAGTTACAAGTGATGACAAACACACTTCTCTGCATAGCTATTTCTCAAAGACCGAATTCCTTAACATTTGCCATGAAAAGCAGAGACGGATAAGTCTCAAGAACCATCACCCTTTCACGTCCCTCAAAAATGTGTAATCCTGGAATAATCCTAGCATGGAACCTACAATCTCAATCCACTATACAGCCCTGAAACCTCCTCGAAAAAACTAGTTACGTAAGAATATAGCCTTCCCTAAAATACAGGATGGAAGTTTCCAATGGGAGAAATTGTACGAGGGGTAGAGAAGGGTTGAAAGGGGAGTTCTACAAGAGGTATTTAAGGCCGACGGTAACAAGCCCCGTGTAACCTGCCTTAGACAGATAGACCCGTAGATGCTGCCTTGCAGCTGGTAGGGACGCCTCAAACATGACGTCCAGCAGCCGCCCAGGGTGTACCACCATGTTCCCACAGGAGCTTTTGAAGATGGGGGGACTACAGGCACATAGCTACGGGTTAAGGTGACTAGGTACATTCTCGATCTGCATGGGGTTGAGGTTAAGGTCATGTGGGGCTAACTAATAATTTCTGAGGGTTGTATAGAAATGTGGGATTCGGGTTGTACTCTGGGATTCAGGGCCTCAAGATGTCCCAAATAAGTGCAATAAGCGTAGTTGACACAGGCACTCATCTATTTGGGGCCATGCGACAGTTGAACCCTCTGAGTTGCCGTAGATCCTGTCTGCAGGGTACCGTTTAAGGTCTAGGGGTGTAAGGGTTTAGGGTTGAGGGGTTTCAGGGTTTAGGGTTTAAGGTTTTTGGGGCCCCTGAATACTCCGGAAACTCGGGCTCCCCTGCACTATGCCATCTCCCTTGGAGAGGCTCCTTGAGCCGCATCACACATGCGGGCCAAACTTCTGGCTCGGACCTGGACGTCCTGTAGCAACCGGGTAATACTCATAATGATGACGCTAGGAATCATGACGATTATTAGCGTTACGCATGATGTTACGCAACAAAAAGAATGGTAATAATGACAATGCTGATAATAGAAGTTATGAGAGGAATGACTGATCAAGTGGAAAAGAAAGTGGAGAATGAAGTAAAGACTTGGTTCCTATTTCGTCTGCAGTAGGATACTCGGGGAAGGATTAGGCAAACCACCCAAACAGCCCCGCAAGAGCCCACGCAGGTGTACACCGCATGCCGGCATTGAAAAAGAAGATGCTAGAGCCCACCCCAAAAATCTGCATAAACCGGAGGCTCTTGGCCTATGAAAACCCTTGCATCCGGGCACCGTGAACCGCGACCTCTACACCCCTGGCATAGGCCCTTACTGTCAAAGGACCTGTCTGTTTCGAATCCCTCGCAGGCGGGTGTTTTAGTCAGACGAGGTCGGCTAGCCTGCATAGTTACCAATACTAAAGTGCTTGGAAATGGCATGGAAACCGGGATTGCGGAACTGTTTGAGCCCCCTTAAGCAACACCTATGATACTCCCCTAGATTTATCCCCTACACAACCCCCCTTTAAGGAGTTTAGACTATAGCTCATTTAGGCTTCTGCATGAAGTAGACACGCAACAGTCCAAGAACTGCTTTCCAAGGGCGAATCTTCAAGTATCGATGAGGAGCAAGAAGTTCCTCTGGAGAAGTCCCCACACAACATGTTCAACATCTACTAAGAATCTACTACCTACTTACTGGGGGTTGGTACGGAATATTGGGATATATCATATAGGGGTTAAATAAGGATTATACTTCCTTATTCTCTACTAAGAACCAGTAAGTCTACGACAGAAATAGCTTTGGAACGTCTCAGCATCTTGACTGCTGATGAGCCATAATCCTGCAAGCGCCGCGATGCAAACTTTTCTTGCTTCTACCTTGACTCATGTAGAAAATCCTTGGTTCTGAGCCAGGTGTCTCGGGCATACCCTAGCAATCATACTGACGCCTACTTGAAAGATCATTGGGATAAGTATAATCATGACCCAAGCTGGACCCAGGAGCACATTAACCTTAAACTAAATTAGATTTTGAGTGACTAATGTGCGAGCCAGTTAAAAAGGACTTCTTCATCACAGTACTGGTCTACAAGCCTCCCATTGGACTGGCCAAAGGGGTTTTCGATTTAGGGTTTTTGGTTCAGGGACCTGGGGTTTCATCTGTACCGTGATCGTCCACTACTACAATATGAGGGTCCACGTACCAAACATGACAATTCATGGACTGTAATGCAACAAGTAGGTATTCTCAGATGCAAAGGCAGAGATTCCAGCACTTATTATCTGACCTGTAAGTCATCGCTGCAAGACTCCAGGTCAGAACGAAATACTTGGAAGATCAGGGGGACTTAGCAACTAGGTTAATCATGGGGATACGTGGGGTCAGTATACGGCTTATAAGGGTGACCCTCCCAGTGAGCTTTGGCATTTGTCTTTATGAAGTTCATGGCTGTTGCCAGTTACGTTGTCACCGCGATTTCTCACGCGAAACATTTTTACCATCTGTACTGAAGCTGCGGGCCTTCCGCGAGCAAGGGCTCGAGTTTAGGGGAAGGAAATGGGAGCTTCGCAAAATTTGGGAAAACGGACCCCGTAATAAGGGTTACAATATTTTTGGGTCTATATGGGGGGGGGGGTCCTGGGATTTGCAGAGACTATCAAAAACAACTACGCACAGGGACTGAGCTAGACAACTTTCGCTGGGTCATCTTCATGACTACTGTCTTCACAACATTTTGCCGCGTGCCTGAAGACTACCGTGGTGCCACTTAAGCCCTAGGCACTCAATGGCCAAGCCCTCAAACTAGACCAACCCTGGGCCCTCAGGTTTAGGGTTTAATTAGGGTTTATGGTTTAACTAGGGTTTAGGGTTTAATTAGGGTTTAGCGTCTAACTAGGGCTTAGCGTTTGGGGTATAGGGTATCACATCGTGGGCCTTACCCCTCTGTCATCCCTCTACCCCTACCCAAATCCTACAGAGCATAACTCGTAGATCCAGCTAGGGACAAACCCATCTCAGAACCAGGTAATCTCCGGTGGTTTCTTGCAATTACCCATTGTTTCGCAACGGGCTTGCCTAGCGATTAATTATGATCCAGCATAAATCCAGTTTCCATTCATTTTCCCTGTTCTTTTCCATTTGGTTCTCCGTTATTCCAAGTATGTTGGCCTACCTACCGGCGAGACACCTGGCCGCAGCAGTTGCAAGCCACCATGGCTCAAATGCTTTGGCAACTTGCTGGCTTAGCCACCTGCTGTTTTCGGGGGGGTTGGCGGGGTCCAACTTAAGGGTCCGTCTAAAGGGGGTTATGAGGTCTACATGGGGATAGACGGTCTATGTAGGAACATGTAGGCCTCCTGATTTTTAGACATACCCAAAGACTGGGGAAGGGGTCAGTGGCAGTTATAGACAGGGTTCCAGATCCACCCCACACAAGGTTAGTAGACATAGGTATGGTCATCCTGCTTGAAATGCCAGTGATAAAGGGCCCCTTCTTCGATGTTCTTGTCCATTTGATGCTCCATATTTCCTATATGCCCCTGTAATTATTCTATCCCTACCCAACCCGGAAATGTACCCCTACATAGCCTCCGTGTATAGATACCCTATAGTCCCTATAAATCCTATAATCTATATATGGTGGTTTTCCAGGGGGGTCTCATAAGCATTCTAGCATTTTTGGATTCATGTTGGGGGTCCCCCCTTTATAGAAACTGCCATATAAGCCCCAAATAAGCCTAATATCATACCCGACATTTTGCCATGGGATCTATCTTTTAGATTTGGTTTGGGGTCGGATCGGGAGGGACACAAATTCAATGTCCCAGGCCTGTGGAAGAGGCCTACCAGTGCTTCAGGGTTTAGTTTTTTAGGTATCCCCCTTAAGTAGATAGAATAAGGGGTATGTGGGGATCTTATTATAATATACCCAAAGCCATATTCTATCTACTTAAGGGGGACTATATAGGAGCTTAGGATTTAGAGTGTCTAGGGCGTAGGGCTTCAGACTGCACAGCAGATACCACATGCACAGCAGATACCACATGAAAATAGGGGACCAACCCCGAAGCACCAGTACGAAGAAGCCCGTGTCCTTCAGGCGCACGGGCGAGCTGAGCTGAACCAAATGTATCTCCCTTGGGACCTATGCCCTAGCTCGAACGGTTACGAGATAAAGTTCTTAACACCCCCACGAGGACACTGAGGCCTCTAAATGCACGCAATGCCGCACGTGTCTTGTTGATCTTTGCGGCCATCTGCTCTAGTCTACTAGTGATTCTATTACAGATGTTACCGCTCTATCACACCCTCTAATATTACAACAGTGTGATTCCTATTTAGTATAATTAACTGCGTAAGACACTCGTCTTGTGAGGCGCTCGCATGCTTGGCCACGTCAAGTCCCTTTTCTGGGTCTGGGTTGCGTGGGTTAGGCGTTGAGGACCTTGACGGCTACAGAAAGTCTGCAGCTGTGCGATATGCGAGGTGGGCAAAAACCTGGGCAACTAAAAAGCTACAAGTAGCGGGGTTTAGGGTTTAGGGTTTAGGGTTTAGGGGTTTAGGGGTTTAGGGTTGATGCCTTACCGTAATCATGAGATGCGGATGCCTTATCATGAGGGACTCAACAACAAAAAGTTGATGCACTTTGTCCGGCTGAAGCGTGCGCAATCCACATATGATCCCTACGAACCTCTTGAAGCCCGTATTGTAAGATGGCAGTTTCCATACGTGAAGGGCTCCGACGGGTGTAACCCAAAATACCCCGGAAGAAGCCCTGACTGTCTCAGACTACAGATGATTTGAAATGTCCTACACAGTGCGATGTATTGCATTCTTCAGGAAATACGGTACTACGGTATACAGAGGTCATGCAGGATTTCTAGTATGAACCTTTTCACTCTTAATGTACTCCCAGTTTCCATTCCATTTTCAATTTGATTCTTCACTATTGGGGATAATATCCCTGAACCCTTTTTTTGACCCAGACTCGTGATGTTAGCTGGCACAACAGGACTCCACTATACAAGCCCNNATACAAGCCCTGCAAATTGACGTCCCTGAACCCTAAACCCCAAACCCCAAAATCCTACCCTATGAAATCCCTATGTAATCCTACATGATCCCTAATTATATAGCCCCTATTTACTACATTGTTGGCCATTATTTGAAATCTTCCCCTGAGCTAGCGCCCATGCCGTAGGGCTACAACTTGCTGCTCAACTTGCAGCATCGGGCCTGGGACCGCAAGTTTGGGGGGTTTAGGGTTTAGGGTTTAGGGTTTAGAGTTTAGGGTTTAGGGTTTAGAGTGGGGTTTGGGGACTAGGATGCCCAGGGTTTCGGGTTTAGGGAATGCCTCAAGATTCATGGTACACCTTGCTACTAGGGTTATATGTTCCAGCCTGGAGTGGGGCGTGGGGGTTTCGCCACGTCGTTGGGTACTGCAGTTTTCGTTTTCTTTAAAGGTTGAAGGCCAGCTTTCCCTTCTTGCGAAACCATACATGTGTCAGGGACGTCGCGTCTTCATGTTCGGAATATTTCGGAGTACGTTTTAGGGATGCGCATGTATCCTTTGTATCCTCCTGTCTTACATGGCTTGCCAGAGCTGGTTCTGCCTCGTTTGCAGGGTTTCAGTCGATAGCGGAGGCTTTCTCTGCGTACCATATTCTTGTTTCCGACCGTCTCACCCAGGCAAGCTTTCAAGCAGCTTCACTTGATTGTGGATGTTTGAGGCCCCTCAGAAAGCACGCAGCCGAAGTGCTGAGAAGGTTGCGTAAAAGTCCGAAACCCCCAATTACTTTGTAGTTGTCTTCTGCCAGCTCGCATGCACATCCCTTGCGCTTGCCAATGTAAATCTACACTTTGTAGCCGCCAGGCGAGGCAAACAATGGGTATGAAACCAAAAGATAACATCAACCACGAAATCAGTACGCCTTAATGACTACACTAGATCCTCATTCAGGCAGACCGCCATAATCCCCATCTCCACCCCCCAAAAATCCCTTAGGTCCCTGCACTCTGTTCTAAGAAGCCCCTGCATCAAGCTTTCTGACCACAACAGACTTGTGTGTTCTACCAATGCCAGCAACAATGACTAGCAACGTGGACGTGCTGACAAGTGAAGCGCAGACTGCCATGATAGTGGTAACGGCAAAAACGCAATGAAACGAACAGTCCAAGATAAAGCCAGTGCGAGGGATCCATAACCCAGTCTTAATGGCACACAAGGAATGGTCACTATGTCCAAGTCATTGCCACACTCGTGTGAGCCAGACTCCCTCCATGCCTGTAGGTGATCAAAAATCCTGCCAGGCCTAAATCGTGGGTTACGAGGATGAGGCTATACTTCCTTACCTCCAGCTCGCTGCCTGGAAGCGGCACCTGAACCCCAAATCTCAAATTCCAGAAAAACTGGTGGCACAAAGTACCCAACTCTACCCAAAGCCTGGCATCAATAGACTAAGCCTGAAATCCTGAACTGGCCTGGAAGGGGGAATGTCTATGGGGGGGCAGCTTGGGATCTGTATGAATCAAAAACAGTCGTAGGGAGCATTGTGGGGTCTTAGGCAATTATGATTACCACCCGCAAACCCTCTACAAACGCAGTGTCGGTTTCATGTTCCATGTTCCCTTTTGTTTGGTTCTCCATAATATCCCTAAAGCCTGTTTACCTTGCATAAACCTTATAACCCCTCAAAGGGACCATCATGCAGTAAATCAGCCTCCATTTCCTCTTCCATGCTCTCTTCCATGACTGGGTGGCTAAACCCTGAACCCATACCTTAATCCTGAACCCTAAACCCAAGCCCCAAGCCCCAAAGAAACCCCTAAACTCTGAATTGTGCGGGTCGTTCTCTGAGATCAGCGCATCCGAGCTTCTTGGAGATGTTCTCCAACATCTGGACACAAGGCGGGAATATATTCCTCAAAAAAATCTTGTAACTGATACATTCTCATATTCCCTGCGTTGTATAGAGATGAGATTCCGCACTCTCTACTTTTCAACAAACACAAGCTAAAAATCTTGCAGGGGAAGTGTAGGCAGTAAGCAAGGCTCTCGGTTAAGAGTTTTTGTTTAGGGCTTAGGGACTTAAATCCTAAACCCCAAGCCTTAAACCTCCAACCGCAGATCCTAAACCCCATTCGAGACTTGAAGTTATTCTCTTCTTTGGCGTCTCTCTCGGACAGGCAGGGAGGCTCCTGCGAGCAAGGTCTGCAGATGCAAAGACCAAGGCTGATAGTTAAGGACCAGGGTTTAGGCTTTAGGTGACAGAGCGAATAGCTAAGCACCAGGGCTTAGGTTGTAGGGTACAGAGCTAACAATTAAGGACCAGGGTTTGAGGTTTAGGGTATGCAGAGCTACTAGCTAAGGAATTGAAATTAAACTGGCATGGAGGGGTTTAAGGTCACTCTACAGTAAGTCTCACCCATCAGCGTTAGAGGCAAAGTTCCCAAGCAACACTTTACATGCCCCAGGAAATGCCTACATCTCAGACCCCATTGACAGGATCGTCTTTCATCAATGCTTCACAACGAGAATGTAAAGTTCCAAGGTACCTGAACAAGGCCTCTTGAACGTATGGCAGGCAAAACAGGCAGGCATCCAAGGACAGAATTCAACATGCAAGCCGAAGCAGCGAGCATGCTCGCAGGCAACTTCCCAGCAGTCCACAATGCAACTATCCTATATAACAGGTTGGAGACCACGTGGACAGTGGAAAAAAAAAGACGTGTGACCGGCTCACAACAAACCAGGCGGCCCTAGCACAAGCCGAGCCCTCTGATCCCCAGATGCTGTCCTCTTGTAACCCGTATTACTAAGCCTTGTCAAGTTTACTCTCCACTTAGGGGTTTCTAAAAATCGGGGTCACCTTGGTATATCCCAACACACAATGATGCTTACTTTATGGGCCCGCTTTAAACTGATCCCCTGGTTGTTGGAACCCCCCTGCATAGGCAATTCTTTGTTGGTGCGCACCTGGGTGAAGTCTGCGAAAGTTGCCAAACCTTCTTCCAGGGGGAGTCTAAGGCTGGAACCGTGGGCACCTAGTAAAGCACAGGCCCTGAATCCTGGCGTCCTTATTTGCCTGTATCGTATACAAAGTATAAACCTAAAAACGCCCTACAAGTCAAAAAAGGGCCCATAGCTAGGACTGAGGAAGCAAGTACCGTGTCCTATGGGCCTGTGGCTAGGGCCTTAGAGTGGGGATGGGGGGGCCTAGGGTTTAGGGGCTCAAGGGCTTCGGCTGAGGGTCTTCGGGTTGGGGGTTTGAGGCCCAGGGCTGGCTTTTGATCTACAATTGTGTTTGGCGGGGTTCTGGGATTTAGGGCTTAGGGTTTAGGGTTTAGGGTGCGCGAGCGTTAGATGGGCACATGTGATGTTTTCCTTCAACTAAATTACACCGGCAGGTCCCTCTCCTGATCACACCCTCGAATGTCAAAATGGAAAAGCAACCAACCTGTCTCAAGCTTACTTAAGCAGGTATTTACATGAGCCACAATGCTCAAAGACGACTTCCATATTTTATTAGTAGCCAGCCGCTTTGAACAACATGCCTCCTTTCAAAACCCCAGCTGCTGAGCTCTATAAGCCCACGGCCGACACCACAGTCTGTACTGATTTACTTGCATAGAATTATAGAAACCCCCAAACCTGAGAGTGTCAGCTAACAACAAAACTGAAGCCTACCCCCAGGCCGGCCTCACCGGGCCATTGCAACAACCCTGTAGCTTCATCCCTACACCCTACGGTTTAGGGTTTAGGCTTTAGGGTTTAGGGTTTAGGTTTTAGGGTTTAGGATACCCTACACCCTGAAACCAGACGAAATCAGTAGGGCTCGGGGTTCCTATTTGGGGCTCCTCCATGTAGGGCTTTACGGCTTTGGGATATGTACCAGGACACCCTGAACCCTAGACCCTAGTGACTAGTCGCTGCTGGACAGCCCCAAACTGCAAGCATCATACCTTGATCTCTCTCGGCATTCAACGACCTCACAAGAAGAGCCCAACCCACATGAAGGTTTAGGGTTTAGGGCTCAATTAGTGGTTCCTGTATCCCCTCATCTGGAGATTGATACGCTCATAACTACGAACAACTGGGTCGTCATTGCACCTGAACCAAATTCCCAAAGTAAAGGTTGCCGGACGCTGCGCTACACCCCTTTCACTAAACCGTCTGCTTCTCAAATCCTTTTCGCTTTGTTGCCTCCGGGTCTCTGCAGCCAAGCCCCAAAGCCAACACCCCCCAACACCGTTAAGAGCTTAGGACTTGTGGCGCAAGGTGGAAGCGTTCAAATCCGAAATCCCTGAACGCAAAGCTGGTTCCTACAGACATAGGATCGAACCTCTTCAGACATAAGCCCGAAATCCCGAAACCTGAGTCGCTGCAAACTCATGTTAAACTGGAACAAACCCTGAACCCCAACACCCGAAGCCGCCCTACAGGGAGGCTCAGGGTGCTTCTGACCTATTCGAAACTGAGTTTATAACCCAATTACAGACCCCCTAGTTCCCCGGATAAGCGCCCTATATGCCCCTACAGTGCCCTTATATAAAGGCTGCATATTCTTTCTGACTGGGTCAGAAACACTCTGAACCTCCTAAACCCCAAACCAAAAGCCCCAAACCCATAAACCCTAAACCCTGAATCCCTGAACCCTAAATCCTGGACCCTAACCTCCTAACCCCTAAACCCTAGAACCCCAAAACCCCTCAACCCTATAACCTTATACCCTAACCCCATGAACCCTAACCCCCTAAACCCTGACCCCCTAAACCCTGACCCCCCAAACCCTGACCCCCTAAACCCTAACCCCCCAAACCCTGACCCCCTAAACCCCTAAAACCTAAACCCTTTTGACTAAACCCTACAACCCTAAACTCTTAAAACCCTAAACCCTAAAACCCTAAACTCTCAAAACCCTGATACCCCAAGGAGGCGGAAGTGGAGCCTGCCTCCCGCCCTACCTCGATGCTCGATGGTATTCACCAATTCCTCCTCAGCTGACGAGCGATGTATGGGTTTAGTGTTTGGGACTTAGGGTCTAGGGGTCTAGGGGTTTAGAGTTTCAAGGGTTAAGGGTTTAGGGTATAGGGCTTAGCGCTTGGGGTATTAGGGTTTTAGGGGTTTAGGGGTTTAGGGGTTGAGGATTAAGGGTTTGGGGTATAGGGCTTAGGGCTTAGGATTCCAGAATAAAGGGTACCTTTTTGGGAGTCCATAGATGAAGGATTGTAGGTAGTACTTCGGGTGTCTACAGTAGGGTTCCCCCTATTTTGGGAAACTACCATATAAGGCTTAGGGCTTAGGGCTTCAGGGTTTGGAGTTTAGGGTCTCGCAACCCCAGTAACAAATAATACTCCCTCCATGGTTTTCTCGTACTACACTGGAATATCTGTTCTAGGGGTGTGGGGAGGTGAATTTCTAGCCTTTTTACTTTACATCATCCCCATATGCGAGGTCGTCAGGAACACGGTCCCTTTTTTGGAGGTCATAAATATAAGAGAGCATACAGCACTAGGGATCCAAAAAGGGACCAGATGGCTCACAACCTACCATCTGCAACCCTAAACCCTAAACCCTAAACAACCCCTAAACCCTGAATGCAGATTGCAGTTCTTTCTCCTTTTCTCCACCATTTGGTTCTCCACGATGCTAATCATTGCAATGGAGGGGTGCCTGTCTGCTGGTTTATAGATGTACCCGACCTAAAAGAAGTATATAGTTTTTACCCTACATCGGTGGCCCATACGAGGCCCCATCTTGACTTAAGGTTAGGGTTCCAGGCCTGGTCGTGTCCTACAGTATCATACCTTTTGCATAAGAGCAGCTTGTTATCCAGCAAGACATCCTTCTTTGGTGCATAACGCGCAGTAAGAGGACCCAAAAGATCCAAAATCACAGCTCATCTATCTATTCTCAGGTGGCGTCTCGCCCAGTCCCGTACCCTAAGTGGTGTCGGCCGCGGATGTTTGTTTTGCACTCCATGTGCTCACTTTATTTACAAGGCCGGTCTTGCGCTCCTGCTAGGGATCCATCCCTAAACCTCAACCCCTGAACAGCGTTGCTGTTAAGGAACTTAGCTAAAATCACCAAAATATGGGCATATAGCAAACCATGCGGTTTCATTATGATTTTCGTAACTTCATTTAATTTCCATAACAGCAACCCGGCAAACCCTAACGCATGGTTCACGACATTCACAGCTCATAACATTTACCTCAAGGACTGAGACAGCCAATGGACAAGGCATGGAGTATCGCAGGCTTTGAAGAACGAACCCTATGTCCCGCCTCAGTCTGTATCTTGATGGCAGCTACGACTGAATCATTACTGCTTTGCATGTGACATGGTGGACCAAAACCGGAAATGTGAAGGTTTCCCACAACTCGAGCTTCTCGAAAGTCCCCATAACAAGGATTATAATATCTTAGGGTCTATGTGGGGGGTCTCACTATTTTGGGAAATTACAATGTGTCTACATGGGCAAGCCTCAAAACTAGTCACTGGACTACTGCTTCATAAGCACAATGGTTTCTCAAGCCGATCAGCAGGGACTCTTCTCGCGTGGCTTGGCATGACAACCCCCCATAAGTTTGAAGATTCACAAGAAATTCCCCTTGAAGGCATGGCGATTGTTCAGAACTTGCCGGAAGCAAGCCAGCGTTGTCTTACATATCCCAGCCGGCCACTGGGAACTTAGCCTGTGTGTCTTGCAAATCCAAGGTCCCACTTTCTCTGAGTCGATCCCTGGTTGATGGGATGCTTAAGTAGATGTTGCACCTATGTTATCGAATTTAGAATATGGTATCTGTCTAAACACCACACCGTGGAACAACTTGAAGAAAACTCTCAGGCTAGACATCGACTCTTCTCGCAATGTTCTGAGCCCCACACCCACCATTGTCGCACATCGCCCTCAGAAATGCCGTTGTGGAGGAAGTTGGCATCCTAACGAGAGCTGCCCACCTCTGTAGCAGAAGAGCCAGCCCTTTCTTGATGCTGCCCCCTTTCTTTTGTCTTTTGACACTTCTTCAACTTCGCAACTGTAGCAGTACTATGCCTGTAACAAGTGTGTTACAGTTGATGTTACACTGTCACCACATTGTTTTCGATCAGAGGGCTATGAACTACAAGCTACGCAAATGACAGACCGCACCCCCCGCCTTATCCTAAACCCTACACCCTAGACCATGACATCTTTTACGTTGAACTGGCCTCCCACATACCGTTCCTAGAACCATGGTGCCAATACCTGCCGCCCAATTGAGGAGCCTTTGCAGGAGGAAGTATGGCTTTCCTATTTGGGTGCTTCCCAAAATTAGCAGTACCCTTTTAGGGGTCCCCTTACTAAGGATTATAGTCTTTGGGGGCTCTGTCTGTATTAGGGTCCCCCTATTTTGGGACACTACCATTTGAAGCCTTACTTCCCATAGCCCTTCCCCGAAGATTTAGGGTTTGGGGGCAGCCAACTCTAAACCTTCTTCCCAGCATCTCCTCCAACAAAGCCACGAGGAGATCGTACTCTACGCCTCCTGAGACCGGGGCTTCCCCAAATCATGGGGATCATTTTCGGGGGGGTCCCCAGAATAAGGATTCAAATACTCTAGGATCCATAATTCATGGGGTCCCCCTACGTTGGGGAACTACGATCTATCTTCCAGCAATGGATTCAACATGGAGGCCTGAGTTTGGGGCTTCTTCCAGGTCTAGCGGTTCAATGCCGCGTAACCATCTGCATCCCCGAGAACAAGAACCTGGGTCCTTTCTTGGGGCACGCTACAGCTTGAGCAGGGTCTTGTTCAAAGAACCCTGGGAAACCAAAATTTGGGTTGTTCTCTAAATTATGGGCCCCTTTTTTTGCTTGTAGATTATATTAGGGCACCTCATATTTAGGGGTGCCAAACTGGAACCCTAATTTTAGGAAGTATTCATTTGCAGGGAATTACATAAAGGCTGATCATTCCTCGACGGAGAGCGCAAGGGTCCAACGCAAGAAAAGAGCTGCTTCCTAGACGGTACATGCCCTGGAACCCTAGGCTAGGTTGTTCACAACAGCTTGGTTCGTCCAACCTTGTTTGCGAGCGCGCCTGCCGAGCATTCGCACGCTGCTGGGTTGGACATTTAGGGTTATATAAGTTTGAAGCCGAGTAGATTGTTCTCAGTATTTCTCAGTTCTCACTAGTTCTCACTGTCAAGCGTGTGGACGGTTGTCGAAATTGTGGTCCCCTTTGGTTACTGAGTACATTACGGCCCCTCATATGCATCAGGACATCGCAAATTCTGACAATCACAGATGTAGGAACACATCACATAATTCTGCTGCCTGCTGGATCTACCATGTTTTGTCTGCATGCTACTACAAGGATAACGCTTAGGCTTCATTTGAGGAACCCAATTCATCGGGAGCCCATTCTACTGAAGCTCATGAGCAACCTAAACCTAGGTCTGGTTGTTCAACCTTGCTGTTTAGGATTTGGGCACACGCGTCGCCCTGCTCGCACGGGAACTTTTCCGGGGTCCAATAGGCGGTTTAAGGGTTGAGAGTTTAGTTCGGGAGGCGCCTCGTGACAAGGAAGCTCCTCTTTGGGGTAGACTCGGGGCCAGAAGACTTCTTGAAGCTCAACTTAGAACCCCACGACAGGTCAATAGTCCATGGAGAGAAGCAATTTACCCGGCATTACGCTACGATATTGCTCCCAGAACGTCTTGATGCCTTGGAAGAGTCATGAAAAGACATCGCTGAAGACCCCACAGGCCCTACAGGCGCTTATAAACCTGCTACCAACCAGCCTCGCTGCTGAAAACTTTTCAACCTAAACACCTGAACACAGAACCTCTAAAGCATCAATCCTAGCCCCCGAACCCTAAACACTCAATAGACCCTACACTTAAATCCAGACCCTGGACCCTATACTCTACCATGTGGCCATGTCGACCACTGGAGTGCTGGAGGAACACATCCTGCCAGAGAATTGTGTACAGTTCTTGAAGACACATACCAGCCGTCCACATCAAAGAAAGGAGGCCCAAAGGGAAAGCCCCTCAAGACCCCTTAGAACTCCAGAAAAAAAGTATGCTGATCCTCAAAGTCGTCCGCCCGGTGTTTAAAGAAAGCAACTGCATAGCTCAAAGCCAATGGCCTAAACAGCTGGCATACCGGGGCATACGGTATACAGGGTACGCAGGGATTACCAATATCATCTTGAGTTGTGTGCCCTAAACCCTAAACCCTATTTGGGTGCCAAAAGTCAGGCCAAGCCTCCAATTTCCTTCCACGCGGTTTAGGGTTCAGGATTTAAGGCCTTTGGGTTTATATTCGGAACCACAACGTGCCCGCAGTAGCTGCGTCAGACAATTTTTGTTAAAGGGTCTAGGGTTTAGGGTTCAGGGGTCTTGCAATATGGTAGTTGCTGAAAGTAGGGGGACCCCGATATACTCGTCCTTTTTCGGACCCCCAAAATGGCACCACTAATTTTAGGAAACTTCCGTAGTAAGACACGTATACCACCCCCAATGTTGGTTTGCATAGCAAGGGCCAGAGTGATGTGGCCAACCAAAGGTGTAGGGTTTAGGGTGAGCCTTAGAATTGAAACCAAACCTAGACCTTGCGTATGCCTCTGACCCCCACATACTCTCTTTGAAGGAATACCCTCGTTCAAGTACTTGCAGAACACCCAGGCCCCACGCCATCTAGACCCCCTAACAAAATGCATACCAACATTATCAAGCTCTACATGCACAATCACCCATTGACACCATCTCCGTGACCGTGCACCCAGAATGCCAAGCGCCACATAATCCCCAAACCCTGAAGTCCAAACCACCCACACCCCACACCCCAAGCCCAGATCCTGCACCCAAGCCGGAAACGAGAAACCCTACATCCCAAACCCAAAGCCCTACACCTGAAACTGATTAATGGGGGGATTGTGGTTACCCGAGCCCTATCATATGGACCCTATAGCTATCATATGACTATAACAAGGTCCTTATTTAGGGGTTGGGGTAACTAAGACCCTTGTTACCGACTACAAACTCTACATAACCCCAGTTTCCATTCTAATTTCCATTTTCTCTGTTGCTTACTGGGCCCACCCGTAAGGGTTCTGGGTTTAGGGTTAGTAGCAGCCCAAGCTAAATCCCACCATTGCACTCTTTTTGAACCCAAAACCCACCACACCCCAACGTAGCATCCCACATCCCCCCCAAAAAACTCAACACCAACCCCGCCTCAAACCCTAAAACCCGGGCTGCGAACAGACCCAAAAACCTAACACCTAAACCGCAAACCCTAAACCATAAGACCTATAGCCCCCCTTTCGTAAATAGAATATGAGTTTTGTGGGGATCTTATTAATATATCCTAAACCATATTCTATCTACTTAAGCGGGACTCGGGACTATAACCCTAAACCCTTAGGCCCTAAGACCTGACCTAAACCCTAACCGGTCCAAGAGCTGCCCTTCGCGCTGCTCGTCCACGGAGAGCCGACCGGGCATGGCCTTCGCCGGTGGGCCACCAGGTCGGTAATCCTCCCAAGGAAGTCCCTTTGCTGGGTTGCTGTTAAGGAACTTAACTTAAGTTACTATAGTGGGGAAACCCTATTATTTACTATATATATATATATCCATTATGGTAACTTAATTTAAGTTCCTTAAAAGCAACCCAGTTTGTTGGGGTTTAGGGTTTAGGATGTCGAGGCACGTACTGGGAAATGTAAGCCTATGCAGGGTACACAAGAGTGATCTAGGGATATATGGGGGTCTATAAGAGTCCCTTGTTGGCAGTTCCTATGATAAAGATTATATTCTTCTGGAATCTACATTTGAGCTATAGTCTAAACTCTTTGTATCCCCCTATATAACCCCTATCATACTACTTCCCTGATAAACCTTTCAGGAGTTTGGTGGACACCCCCAGATCGGGGCAACCAGGAATGCACCTGGCCTATTTTGGGATCATATAGGATGTATAGGGCTGAGGGCTTAAGGGTCTAGAATATTATCGGATATGGTAAGGGGGCAACCAGCGATTCGCACACACCATCTTGGATGCTCTAAGCTAAAGTCCTGAAAGCACCGTAGACCCCAAACTCACAAACCAAATCCCATACTCCTAACACCCCCCCGGGAACCCTCTTGCCACCCCTTAGTATGCGCGCAGTAACCCCTAGTAACCCCCTCGGAACCCACTGAACCCTAAACACATAGCCCAAGAGCGTCCTAAGCGCCATCCCACCCCGCCCAAAGTCTTGCCTTGCATCTCTGAGTGACCCAGAACCAACATGTAGGTGCTGCTTGCAAAGAGTAAGTTAAACGCTTATAGGGCGATATTGGGTTTTAGAGGGGTTATACATATATATGGATAATGAAAAATAAAATGGAAACTACTATTGGGGGCTTAGGGTTTCGGATAACCCATGTACCACCAGAAAACCGGCCCCAGACAATCCTACCTTGTGAACCCCCGAATCAAATCAGAATGGTTGTTGTATGCCTGTAGCAACAACTGAACAAATCAATGCTCGCGTCCACGTACACATGCATATGCCGAAAACAGGCATGCAAGAAACATCTGACCTTCACCATGGCAACCTGGGCTTGTTGTAACGATGGTTTAGTCAGGTTCCTTCACAATCCCTATAGAACCCCGTTTTCGATTGCATGTTACATTTGATTTTCATTTGATTCTCCAATATTGGTTTCTTAAAACCCTAAACCCTAAACTCCTAAACCCTAAACCCCGCATAATTCTGTAAGTTATTTGCTTCCATGTTGCCTCGAGCTTTCTTCTCGGTCTCGCTCCAACGTCCGCGGCTTTCCTGAGGCTACGGATTCGGCCTGCTTCCGCTGGTAACGCTACAGACTGGCAGGAAACCGCGGCAACATTTTTGGAAACCCTAAACATCCCTAAACCCTAAAACCCTAAACCCTAAACCTCCTAATTTTGGAAAGCCCCCAAATTAACTTCAGGCTCTGGGCCGCCGGATGGCAAGCGTGATTTGACCTAACTTAGCGGAGAATGCCAGCGTTCAGGGCTTAGGCAGGATCTACATTTTTGAAAAGCTGTGCTGTAAGGAGCCACAGCCTCAATAACTGATCGGGTTCTTTTTGAAGTACCTTACACTAAAGTTACAGAAAGTTACACAGCGGATCTAAGGCCATGATGTTGGTAATTTCTCCAACGTCTACTTTACCACCATGTCATGTGTCACGAAACGTAAGACCTCCAAGTCCATACTGGTTGTTGAGCGGCCCATTTCTGTGTTTGTTATATATTCATATATGCCTTGATTGCACCGCCTCCTAAACACCAGAATCAACAAAGATCTGACCAGCAGTCGGCGGCGGGTCATGGCAACAGTTCAATGTTTGGGCCTCAGCATTCTAGGCATTGTGCTTTCTACTGGACGAAAACGGCGATCACCCTGGACAGGGTATCTAAATTCACAACTGTTCTAGTTTGCCAATTAGAGACACCACCAAGAGTACTTGGACTGTAGTATTTTGGGGGGGTCCATATTGGGGTCCCCCTATTTAGGGAAACTACCATTTGTCTCCCAGGTTTAAACCCAAAATAGTAGCTTCCATTTTCTTTTCCATTATTCCCTATATAACCCCAATATATACCCTGGAATCCCTATATAACCCCAGTGATCGTTGACAGTTGAGGGGTCAGCAACCCTAAGCTTCTGACGCGGATGCCGATGCTGTTGCCCAACCACCCTTTGGCGCATCAGGGGCCATGACTGGGCAGACTTTTAGGCACACCCCTTAATGTAAGCGTATCATTAATAAATGGGGTGACAATAGCATTGAGTTGCTGGACCGGACAAATCCCGAAAAAATCAAATTTGCTTTCTAACAAGTTTGGAGCCCGACAAGGTCTACTTAAGGTCCATCGGCAATAATAAACAGGTGGCAATAATACTATTCTTCAGCCCAAAATTTCCTAATTCTAGGTTCTAGAGCCTAAATCTTAATCATGTTTGCTTGAGATAATATACGGTACTAAATTATACTGTACGATACTATGCCATACTTTACTTGTACTATACTTGTACTACTTCTACTGTACTTAAACTACTTGTACTGCTTGGTACCGACCCATGTCCCCGTCATTTATCATGACCCCCCCCCCCCTTCCATAAGCCCAAATCGCAAAACAAGTTCTGGAGGGGGCGGCTATTAATGTCATGCTTACATTAAAAGGGAATCTAGAGGGTCCCAAATCTTACACCCTAACCCTAAACCTTAAAACCTTAACCCTTCTTGATACTTGAGGGGCCCTGGGGATCCTAGCATGAGGGAGGAGCCTCGGGCGACAGAGAGTGTAGGGCCCGTAAACATTCAAATCATGATTCTACTGGCGCTTTAAGGGGGAGTGCGGGAGTGAATATAGGCACCATTGTCGGGGTATATATGGGGATCGTTAGATGGATCCACTCCCCCACTCTCCCTCAAGCACCAGTAAGCAATGGAAAGAAGACGGAAACTACTTCATGATTTGGGGCTTAGCACGTGGAGGTCAAGGGTTTAGGCTTCGGATGGGTGGAGTTTGGAAAGCGTAGGTTGATGCGGAGTTCAGACAGACGACTACCACAAAAAAAGTAATCAACGCCCGAAGGCTCACATATTCACACAAGACCTACCCAACATGACTCTGCAACTCTCAGACGTACTGGTGCTTAAGGGAGTGGGGGAGTGGATCCCTAGAACGCTGATCCGAATATTAATAATCGCCATATATACCTACGGACCTATATTCACTCACTCACTCTCCCTGAAGCACCTGTAGTAAAGAAAAGCATCCCGTAGCTCCAAGCCCACTCCGACGCCCGAGTCTCATTGGAAGCTGTGCGTTGAATCGGGAAGGTCCGCCACAAGGCGAGGGCACTGCCAATAAGAGTGAAGACTACAGCAATGTACGGGCCCCTTTATTCAAGGTTTGGGAGTAAATTAGGATTTGGGCTAAACTATACATGATATTACTAGTTCTTAAGGTTTCTACAGTACCTGGGCTGCCGGCATGTGCAGTTGCCTGCTCGAACGCTATAGTGATGGCCTGCCATCGTCCAATAACGAGCAGACAGTGAGTGATCGAGAATGGCTCTAGGTTGATTTTAGGGAGGTTTCAGGTGGGTAGTTACTGAGTGGGTACCCTTACATAAGGCTTGTACAAGGCTTATATGGGGACTCTTGGACTATGTAAGGGGCTATGCAAAGCTTATAGGGGGGAAACTACCAACCTCAAACTTCCTCAGGTTGATTGAAGACGCCAGCCAAACGCAAGGTTTGAAGCAACTGCTGCCTCCGACGGAATTACTCCAGGGGCCTTCATCTAGGGCAACTACTATGAACATGGATAAGTTACTTGGGTTAATTCCCCCTACAGTAATGGTTCCTGAATATGGAGTTAATAAGGCCTTAATATACCCACAATAGCCCCCTGTGCTACCCATTACTGGGTGGGGAATTGACCCAATATGCTACGAGGTTTGGGCTCCTGATTCGTTCAATCAAAAAAGGTTGCACAAATTCTTGAAACTGAACTCCCTAAACCCTAAAGCCTCAGCCTCACATCTAAAATGTACTTATATATGGGGCTTACAAGCCTGAAACCCTAAACCCCGAGCCCTGAACCCTAAACCCTAAAGCCCCAAACCCTAAACCCCTCAACCCTAAAGCCCCTCAACCCTAAACCCCCCAACCCCAAACCCTAAACCCCAAAACCCTAAACCCCAAACCCGAAATCCTGAACCGAACTTGGGAGCTAGGACCTAGGATCGGCCTTGTAAACCTCACTGAGCTCACAGCCTCGCTTCTCTGCCTAAGCGCGGAAGGCTTAGGGTTTGGGGGTTTTGGGCTTAGGGGTTTAGGTTTAGAGGCTCAGGGTTTAGGGGTGTAGGGTTTAGGGGCTTAGGGTTTTAGGGGTTTAGGGTTTAGGGCTTTGGGTAGTTTAGGGGTTAGGGTATGGGGCTTTAGGGTCTAGGGTTTTACGGTTTAGGGTTTTGGGGGCCTAGGGTTCGTGAGTTGGGGTTTAGGGTTTATTCGGGTTTAGAGTTCACGGCTCGAGGAAACGGTTTCAGGTGGGCAGTCGCGAAAGATAGGAGGGATTGAACGGATTCGAGGGCTATCGAGGTCGTCGAGGGCTGTAGCCCTCAGCTGGTAGGTCTAGGGCTTTGGATGGGGGCTAAGGTTAAGTGAGGACTGGATAAGCCTCAGTTCGTCCGCAGTTCGCTTCCTTTACCTTCCTGCGCCCAAGAGGCAGACTCCTATTACCCCTGAGCCCCATGCTGATGGTGGAACAAGGGCCTGCAACAAGGGCTCAACTTGGGACCCCTGTACATCGATTGCATAACCTGATCAAGTGGTCATACTTAGAACCCAGGAAACAAATAAGGTGCACCCTAAACCTTGTGCCATAAACCCTGAACACTAAGCCCCAAGCCCTTTTAAGAAAGCAGTGCCCCATGCGGGCCAGCCTCTCTGAAAGCCGCCGCGTCGGAGACGCTAAATCTAAATTCAAAACCCTCCAGCCGAGTGAGCTGAGGATGCGACTATGAGCTCCAACGCCGCCAAGAAGTTCTCCATCCCTGTAAGGTGTGGAGTTGTAAGCTACGCGCTTGAGGATTTGGGGCGTAGGGTGTAGGCACGGTTCGCGAGTTTGGGTTTAGGGCTGTGAGTGTCCAAGTTTTGAATGTGCATGAATATTGGTGAAAAGCAGGGAAAGAAGGAATGAGACTATATTATAAGGAGCACGCTCGACATCAAGTTCTCCAAACCCTTCCAACTTCTACTCATCAGCAAGCTGAACGCATGGGGATCGTCAAGTGCCAGTATAGCCCTAACTATACCCCACTTACAAACATCTTAAGGCTTCTCATGTAGTTCAGAATCTCCAAGTATTCACGGAAGAGGTCCCTGGGAAACCACCAGAGGAAGATTCTCCTTTCTAAGCGAGCCCCCACAAGGGACTGATGCTTGCATATCTGTAAACTACTCGGTGTGGTGGGAGACCCAGGGCACGAACGCATACTCAACCTGAAGACAAGATGACAGGCACCTAACTGCCTAGTTAACTCCCTTTCTTTCCATGCAATGCCATGCAAGAAGCATGCAAAAGATAATTGTAATGTGCATTTAGGGTTGGGCTCTCTGGCCTACTACCTCTCTTTCCCAGCTGGAAGTTCCCTGTGCAGCGTTTTTTTCGCGCAGGCAGCACGTCTGCGATTGACAGCTTAGCCTGGCAACGCCGCCCGTCAAACCGAGCTACTCCTGCTCATGCTTTGTTGAGAATGGTAGTGTGGACGCCTCAGGGTATAGGATTTAGGGTTTGCCGTCCCTAGATATCCCATTGTAGTAATCTCCCACGATGATTCCTAGCATGGCCCCGTTGGCCAATTCCCCTCAGGCTACTATGTTTTCCAATTTGCAGATGCCTTGTAGAACCCAAACACAAGCTAGAAATACACAAGCCCGACCAGTATCTGGATAAGCCCCTGTACACCTACAAAGTCCTGGAAACACTTGTCTAACCTTTTATCTCCTACAATGACGGCTTCAGAGACCTCTGAGAATTTCACCGAGGACGGCACGGCATTTCAAGGAACAACGAAGGGGCCTAAATAATTGGCACAAGGTGGCAGAGTTCATCTTTCCTAGCCATGTTGGGATTGTAAGCGTATAATCTTGGTGCTTGCCTAGGCTTCTACAGGACCTGACCCTGAACCATAAGCCCTAAACCTTGAACTGGTGTTGTGGAGGGAACAGATCTCCTCAACATGTTTACATAACAGCCTGGAATAACACCTGTGTTCACCCCTCTGCAACTGCAAAAAATATGATGTTTGCAATACGATACTCGGAATTTTCATTATTCGGGGGTGAGGGGCGTACTTGTAGTAGGAGAAGCGATTTAAACACTAAGACCCTGCTAGCCTATTGGATCCTGACGTTCTAGAACTTCATCGAAAACTATGGAACTCCCAAGATTCGCAAGATGTGATAAAAAAAATCAGGAAGTGTAAGTCACTCTTGGCTCCAAGCATGCAAAATGTCAATCCTGTTTGGCAAAAATCTCTCACCCCCAAACCCAAATAATTTTGAATCAG
This sequence comes from Symbiodinium pilosum, assembly GCA_905231905.1. Classification (NCBI taxonomy): domain Eukaryota; class Dinophyceae; order Suessiales; family Symbiodiniaceae; genus Symbiodinium; species Symbiodinium pilosum. Next base: position 7,029 of record CAJNIZ010040036.1, on the reverse strand, counting down.
AACCCGACCCTGCTCACCCTCAAGCCCTATCATGTCCCACACCCTAAAGCCCCAAAATGCCCTTAAAACTCAAACCTCAAATTACGAACTGGTTCTTAACAGGGAATAAGGGGGTAGTCCCTAAGTAACATACTCCCTTCTTCCCTGCTACCCCCCCCCCCCCCGTAATATTGGTAGCTTACCAAAACACCCTAACCCCAAAAGCCTAAACCGCGAAGTGAGCCTGAGTCTAAACTCCTAGTAGCCCCTTTTAATAACCCCTATAACACACCCCCTATATCATCCCTTCTATAAACCCCCCTTTAAGGAGTTTAGACTATGTCACTCCTGCAGTTCCTCCTCCAGGGCGTCTGTGCCCCCCTCAACCGCAGCCGGCTTTCGGCGCTGCTTCCGGGCCTCCAGGGCCTCAGGTACCATGAGGGTTGGACTTACCGGGGGCTTAGCAGGGAATAAGGGAATATATTCTATAGAGATTTTATAATATAAAGGGCTTGTATTCCCTTATTCCCTACTAAGAACCAGTAAGTTGAGGGGGATATTGCCCAAATGGTGAGGGTATAATAGACAATGAAATGGCAGCTGCGCTTGTACCAGGTGTTTCTGGGGCTTGGGGTAACTAAATGGCCCTTAATCTTTTCTAGAAGATAGCAAGAAACCTGAAGATTTTGGGACCTCTTCGAAGGTCTAGGGGAAATAAAATGGAAACTACTATAATAGGTTCCTATATTGGGGTTATATAGGGATAATGGAAAATGAAATGGAAACTACTATAATAGGGTAGGATATTGGGGTTATATTAACATGAAACACTTCGTAGTCTCTGGACACTTCGCAAGCTCGGACTCCAGCCTTCCCACCCTATGCCCCAAACTCTGAACCCCAATCCTGAGCATACCTCTGTGTACTTGCCCGGAACCCTCCAAAGTTCTACATGAGCCTAGGTAGACGTTTAGTGCAGAAAACAAGTGTTAGCCCCGAACGATAAGAATAAGGGGGTAGAGGCTGTCACCTGGAATTAACTTGAGTGTTTCCTACCGGGGCATTACCAGAACTCTTAGGAGCAAGTCAAAAAGAACTACAGGGCATGCTCCCGAAGTCTGTTCACGTCAGGTTCGCACGAAGAACCTTACACTATCATGTAGCTCCCATGAAATCTTAGCACTGGACCCAAGGGATCACATAAACAGAATGATCCTCCAAGCATAATTTATGCCCCTTCTTGCACAAACATCTACAACCTGCTGCGGTGAATTCGATAAACACCTACAAGCCTGCTGCAGCGCAACCCTATTTAAAACTTGCTAATTGTACATACATACATACATACATGCATGCATGCATGCATGCATGCATGCATGCATGCATTCATTTCATGTCATTTCATTTCATGCATGCATGCATTCATCCATTCATCTCATTCATTTCGCTCATTTCATTCATTTCATTCATTTCATTCATTTCATTCATTTCGTTCATTTAATTGGCTTCATTCATGTCATGTCATTGCTTCATTCATTCAGTCATTCATTCATTCATTTCTTTTCATTTCATTTCATTCCATTTCATTCATGAAATTTATCCATTCAGTCATTCATTCATGTCATTTCTTTTCATTTCGTTTCTTGTCATTTCATTTCTTTTGATTTCATTTCATTCCGTTTCATTCCATTTCATTCATGACATTTATCCATTCAGTCATTCATTCATTTCTTTTCATTTCATTCCGTTTCATTCCATTTCATTCCACTTCATCCCATTCATGACATTCATTCATTCATTCATTCATTCATTTCATTCATTCATTCATTTCATTCATTCATTCATTCATTCATTCATTCATTCATTCATGTCATTCATTCATTCATTCATTCATTAATTCATTCATTCATTCATTCATTCATTCATTCCATTCATTCCATTCATTCCATTCATTCCATTCATTCCATTCATTCCATTCATTCCATTCATTCCATTCATTTCGTTTCTTTTCCTTCCATTCCATTTCATGCCATTTCATTCCACTTCAGGCCAGTTCATTCCATTTCATTCATCTTATAGACGTGGTTCATGTCATTGGTTTCATTCATGTCATTCATTCATTCATTCGTTCATTCATTCATTCCTTCATTCATTCATTCATTCATTCATTCATCCATTCATTCATTCATTCATTCATTCCCATTTCATGCATTTGATTAATTTCATAGATTTCATTCATTTTCATTGGTTTCATTCATGTCATGTCATGCATTCATTCATTTCCATACATTCATTCATCCCTTCGTTTATTCACTCATGTGTTTCATTTCATTCCACTCAGTCATTCATTCTTTCTTTCGGTCCTTCTTTCCCTGGATTCCATTTCATTCTTCCATTCATTCTTCCAATGGTTCATTCATTCCTTCATTCATTCCATTCATTCATTTGATTTTATTTCATCCGTTCCAGTCCATTCATTCCATGGCACTCCATTCCATCCATTCATTCATGCAATCATTGATATTATACATGCGTACTTACATACATAGATGGGGAGTTCCACCTTCTTGTTGCCCAACATGAAGACCCAAAGATACTGCAACCCTTATCATAAGCGCAACCCAAGCCCCAGCTCCCCGAAAAATAGTAATAATAATAATACATTAAAAATAACAATACATACATTCATACAAAACCTAAAAAAAGGCATAACACCTCTAATGGGACGGAAACCCCCGACATAAACCCAGGACGTGGTACCTGCTGCTTCTCCTGCAGTGTGGGGCAACCGGGACGCCTCGGGTGATGATGGAGTTCTGCACGAGGGTTGGGGGTTAGGGGGTTTAGGCTTTAGGGTTTAGGTTAGGGTTGTTTAGGGTTTAAGTTTTAGCGGGCAGGTGGCTTAGAATTCTTCAGGGGATGCTTTGGGAAACTCCGGTCACCTGACCAAACTCTGCAAACCACGCCCAGCATGAAAGAATCACCCATGACAGAAGGGCACGATGTTGGGAACATCTAGGCTTCAGGGGATCAGGCAAGGCCAAAAAAATGACAGGTCTTTTCCAAACCACGTAATCTTCGGAATCCTACGGTGGATAGCAGAAATGAAGACCCTAAGCCGTAAGTGGTGGAGGATTCCCTGTATCTGCAATAGGTGCCAATGATTTCGTACATGCTCTGTCCCTTTCTTGATGTCAACCGACCCTGAAGCCTTATTCAGGTGGAATAGGTGGAATATGGGGGGGGCAGGTCACGCCCACAATTTGGAGAAAGTCACTGGTTTTCGCATGCCATTCATCAAGCTGAAATTGAATTTGACAAATGACCCAAAAAAAAATAGAAGCCTGAATACTTACGAATATCGTTCCCCTACAATCCTCGGAGAACTATAGTATCGCATTTTGGCCCATACATTATGTACATTATATACTGCCCTTTGAAATGGGCTCTGCTAGTTTGGAGAGGGTACCTTCGACCGACCTTTGCCTTGCATGGAGGCTTCGGGTTGAATCCCTGGGGCCTAGGGTTGAGCGTCTACGTTTGGGAGTATAGGGGTTATGGGGATTATAAGGGTTGCCGGGATTGTAGGCATTATAGGGATTATAAGGTTTAGGGGTTTAGGGCTTAGGGTTAAAGGCTTTAAGGTTTAGGATCTTGGTTTAGGGTTTAAGGCTTCCGTACCAAGAAGCCCCTGCCTCTAGATCCCACACACGCTTCCCAGGTTCTTTCCGATACCCCAGTCCCCAGACACCCCCTCAATGAGAGTCCTGAAAACTGCAAACCCCCAAGCCAATGAACCCGAAAGCCACAACTTGCAAAAGCAAAAGAGCCCAACATGAGACCCCTACTTTTCAGTGAACGCTTATCCTCAAACAATCCGCTCATACTTGTAGTTCACGATAGCCCACAGAGCCGTGTTTTCCTCATGTTGCTAACATCCTAAACCCTGAAAACCTAAATCCTATAAACCCTACTTCAAAGCCTATGCCCGACAACCCTGAAAGCCTACCTTCCTCATGAACTCTTCGTTCCTCAGCCAAGCGTCTTCAAGAGCGGCACATGCTTCCGCTTGCCTCGCACCAGACTTGCAAGCTGTTTACGGGTCCCTAAACCCGAAACCCTAATAGTAGTTTCCATTTTCTTTTCCATTATCCTTATACAAACCCTATATCCCCCCATACCCCTATAAGGCCCTTTAAAGGAAGTGGTTTAGGGTTCGTTCGCTGTTCAATTTTTTGGCTTTAGGGGGGAGGGGGGGAGCTGGCATTCCACCCTCACCTCAACCTCTGCGGGTTCAGGGTTTCCTTGATTCCTGATCGCGTTCTTGTCCTCTCTTTTTCTGGCTCTGATACGGAAAATTCGTGCACGTCATGATTGACTTGGGTAGCAGGGCATGAATGGCTGCTAGGGTGCTTTGACCATGACAGTGAAAGTTTGGGTTTGGGTCTGGTTCGAGGCCTCTAGCTTTCTTGAGATTGAGCCCTGGTTGGAGGCCTCTCCGATGGAGCACTGGGTCCTGCGGGGTCCACCGCGCCCCCAACCCCCCACAAAGCCTTTTTGCATCTGGTCTCGTCGATGCCAGGTACAGGACTGCTTAACGCCTAAATCCTAAAACCCTCTTGACCAGGGGGTGGACTCCTCTAGACCAGGCGGGTGCAAGGTCTGGTTGGTGCTGGGGAGGACTTTATAATAGTATACAGTAAGACTATACATTCACTATAATACAATCTCGTATACTATAGAAAATATTATAGTATATTGCAATATACTATAGAATACATGCAAACACATTATAGTCTACTATAGAACATTTTGTACTATATTACAATGTGCTACAGAATATATTGTAATATACAATGGAACAGATTAAAGACATTACGAATATTTGTACGATAGAATTTCATAGTATATCATAATAAACTGTAGAATCTAGCATAAAGTATCAATTATACTGTATAACATATTATAACACAGCATAGTATACTATATAGAACATACTATAGTACAGCATAGTATAAGACAGCATAGTATACTGAAGAACATATTATAATACAGCATAGCATACTATAGAACATATAGTAATGCAGCATAGTATACTCTAGAACATATAACAATACAGCATAGTATACTATAGAAAATCGATAATACAGCATAGCATGCTAACGAACCTTTTGTAGCATACTATAGTGAGAAACTCCCTGGGAAGTTCCAACCTGAAGGTCCTTGGCAGGTAAGAGGAGGGGCCCTGCAGTCTGTGGTGGGAGTCTTGAAGTGGAGGGGGGGTGGGGTTTAGGGTTTAGGGTTTAGGGTTTGGGGGGGGGGGAGGGCAGGGGGGGTCCTAAAATTCTGGGTACCTTGAAAGGGAGAGTTTAGGGTTTAGGGGGTTTCCTTAGGTTGGGGGCACCTTTTTGGGGATTCCCATAATAAGGATTATAATATTTCAGAATCTATATTTGGGTCCCCCCATTTTGGGATACTATCAAGTACCCGTGTGGGTGTAGGGTTCAGGCTTCGGATTTTAGGTTTTTAGGGTTTAAGGTTTTTTGTAAGGGAAAAATCGAATAATGGAGAAAACCCAAAACATGAAGTGAGAAGGCGAACAAGTATTCAAAAACAGAAAATTCCAGTATCTAGTCTTTGGGCCTGAAGTTATAGATACCGGAAAATGTGAGCAATGTTTCCGAGCTGATGACACAAATCTACAAAGACTATGAGTGACTCGCTTAAACGCAGAAAGCCTAAATGCAACAACTCCGGAACCCCAGCCCTAAACTGCGCCTCAACTACCCTGAACCACATACTCCCAACCAAGCTTTGAGACCTCTACAGTATACACTCAACATCCCTTAGCCCCTCACTGCAAATCTGACAAGATGTTCAAATCTCCTGCAGTAGCCTAAACGCCTACCATAATTAATCCAGCCAATATAATCCGTATCTATCTATAAGAAATCCTATATAATCCTTGCAGACATACAATGGATCCCTTAGTGTCCTCATCTAACTGTATTAGAACATGTCCCAAACCTCCGCTTCTACTATTTAGGATTTAAGGCTAAGGCTGCGGACAATCTACGCCCCCTTAATCTCCCCAGTTGCCCTCGCGCTCGCCACCACCGCCGCAGGACTCCAGTAGGCAGCTTGCCACTGCCTGCAGGAAGAAAGGATCAGGGTTAAGGTCGCGGGCTTGAGAAAGATCCCTACCATATTGCATCTGGGCAACCCCGAGAAAAAAAAATGTATTATTATCACTGGCGACTAGATATATTTATACAAGGTATAAACGAGTATGAAGGCAAAAGGGGTTTGGCAACTCAAAGGCCAGAGGTAGGCCCTGGTACAACGATATGAATCTCATGCAGTCCTAAGCTTGGAGAGTTGGGTTACCCAAAGCGTTTTGAAACCCTGCGACCCTACGACAATAGCTGGACCAGGAAACCCTTTTTTGAACCCGTGCTGAGGCGCAGACTATGACAACTCAAAACTAAAACAGAGCCCAGAAGGACCCTGCAACTGAAGCAGGGCCCCGAAGGACAGATTCAGCATTGAGTTGTTCGAATTTGGGATGAGCTCAACTGTCCCAAAATTCAAAACCAGGTGTAACCCAGGTTGAAACTGCATTGTACAAGAAGACGAGTTTGAACCCAGGTTCGAACCCTCCCCCCCTAAACCTAAGGGCCGTTGTATACTGTATACTAGGAACCCACAAAGGGACCACACTTTTGACAACTTACCATATAAACCTCCATATCACTTATAATTGGATTAAAATGACCCACCCTAGACCCTTGCGCTAAACCCTAAAACTCCAAGCAGGAAGAGACAAGCTACGAAAGCTCGGAGCTGCCGATCCCGCAGTTGACGGAAGGTATCCTGGGAATCCAAGGCTTCAGGGCTTTCCAAAGATGCGAAGACTCTTTTTTGGGTGTCCCTATAACCTCCTAGAACAAAGATCATAGAACATTGGGGCCTGCTTCTGGAAACTCCCAGCTGGCTGTGTGCCCCAAGGCCATTCAAGGATACTAGGGTTCTGGGGAGGGGGGGGGGGGG
>CAJNIZ010040025.1:49738-60147 GCA_905231905.1 Symbiodinium pilosum | reverse complement strand
TAGGTAGGCAAAGTTGAAGGTAGGCCATCCACACACTTCATGGACAAAGTCCGCATGACAATATGGATCCAGACCCTACCCTAAGGGTCCAAGGACCCAAATAATAGGGCTTTAGGGCCCAAGTACTATAATATTAGTAGTATTTGGGCCCTAAACCCCTATTGTTTGAGTCCTTGGACCCTTATAGGGTACTGTTTAGGGCCCATGCATGCAAATCCCGATACTGAGTTCAGAAATGCAGGCGCCTCAGCCGCACCCTAAACCCTGCACTCTAAACGCTAAATCTTAGATGGTGGCTTCCCAAAAAATGAGGAGTACCTTTGTGAGGGTCCACATAATCAGGACTATAGTATATTGGGTGCTATATTGGGGTACCCTAATTTTGGCAAAGTACCTAGTCCTAAACCTTAAACCTGGCTGTTAAGGCTTCCCAGAGCACCATAGGCATGTTGTGGGGATCCTCCCATTCATCTTGAGCCCTCAGCCTACTTGTTAGAAAGCTAGAAACATTAAACCCCACACCTTAGCCTCTAAACTCCAGACCCCTTGACCCAAACCCAAACCCCGCAAGCCGCAAATCTCGAACCCTTCGGATATCCCTTTCCAGTTAGACACCCATTGCCCTTGGTCAGTCCAAAACGCTGGAGACGTTCAGCCGTCTCTTCACAGCAGTTTTTTCACCATGAGGGCTTTCCCCCAAAAACGCGCCTTCTTGTTTTTGTTGAGGATACCCACAGTAAGGCCTAGATTGTTTTGGTCTATGTCGGGAGCTCCCTATTGCGCAATGGGAAGTATCCGGCAAGCACAACATTAGGGTTGTGGCTTGATTTTTTTTTCAAGGTTTGGGGTCTTGGGTTGAGGGCTGCGCGGTAAGCATTCCGGGGCATCAGTTTGGTTCAACAGGGATGAAAGGCCTTTAGTTATGGCCCAAATTTTGTTCCCGCTATGCATTAAATAGTGGACCAAGACTGCTCAGACTGATCCTAAGCCCTGAACCCTAAACCCTAAACCTACCAAGAAGCCTCAATGATTGCCTGTTACACCCTTTAAACTTGTCCAGTACATTGGATCTGTTAGGGCTTCGGGGTTTAGTATTTAGGATTTTGGTGTTTAGGGTTTAGGGTTTGAGGGTTTAGGATTGAGGGTTTTAGGGTTTGGGGTTTTAGGTTTTAGGGTTTCAGGGTTTTAGGGTTTAACGGCTTCCAGCCAAGTGTACTTCAGAGTACTCCGAAACGATTGTATGGAAGTCGCATGTGCGGAAGAGTCCCTCCTCGAGAACCTAAACCCTGTTCCCTAATCCATCCGGACACCTAAAGCCTTAAACCTTAGGCCCAAACCCCTACCTGAACCCCAAAAGTATGTAGAATAATGGCCCTTTGGCCTAGTTTTGCGGGTTTTGGGCTATACTTTTACCTGTTTCTGGGGTTTAGGTAAGCCCTAGACCCAGCTTACAACCTCGACCCTAGGCCTAACCTCTAAGCCCTAAACCGAGCTTACAGTCTCGACCCTAGACCTGAAACTGTAGCCGCTAACCCCTACCTAACCCCCAAAATTATGTAGAATAATACTATTGTCTCGGTGGCATGTTTCAGCTGTGGCATCTGGAAGTCATGAAGTACCTTAGCTCAAGCCAAGTGAGAGTGCTCTGGAGGTCGCAGCAATATCAAATGCGCGTGTCGAACATCATCACGTGATGGTCCTGAAGCAGATCGAGGTTCATGAAGACAATGATTCTGATCAGCATGACCCTGAATCTGAATCCTTGTGCGAGATCGCATTCTTGACCTGGCCAAGCCCACTGCACATGTGAGCTTGGGTAGTAACCCTACAGGAGGCTATGCCCAGCACCAAGCCCAACCCGCAACTTAAAGGGAGTTGGGACTGCATCCCGTGCCACATCTCATCTCCATGGGGTCCTCCCATACACAAAGTTCCCTAAGCCCTACGTCGAGAAGACGTGATACAATGTAGAGGACATGCTCGGCTACAACAGATCTACCTAGGCCGACCGTCAAAACATGGAGCTTGAGGCTATCAGACTTTCAAATGAGCAGAGTTTGGGGGTTACATCTTTGAATACAAACTTGTAGGTTTTAGCGGGATACTGGCCCAGGTAACCCTAAGCCCCGAACACAGCTTACAGCCTCGACAGTTCAGTAGGTTGATCCTGTTGATGGATAAAATCTTGCACCACCGCAGGCTCCTGAACCCTAAACCCTAAACCCTAAACGGTACTTCCTAGCAACTCAGGAATTTGAGGTGGAACTTGAGGATCTGATAGGGATAATGGAAAAGAAAATGGAAGCCACTTAGGGTTCAGGGTTTAAGGTCTAGGATTTAGGATTTAGGGTTTAGGCTTATCATCTACAGTCCTCATCAGCACCCGCCATATTGGAGTTGTGTTTTTCATGTAGTCAAAACTCCGAGTTTCCCCCTTAAGAAGCCCTGTACTACTCCCCTATAGAATGACTTATATAGCCTCCTTTGGGAGTTTAGACCCTACACCCCAAACCCTATATAACCTCCTTCAAGGAGTTTAGACCTTAAACCCTAAACCCCAAATCCTATATAACCCCCTATATAACCCCCTTTCAGGTAGCTCAGGTAATGTTCGAAGTTCAGGCTCCCGGGTATCGGAAATTAATCCGCAGTCCCGATTGTACCTCATCTTATGCAACTTGCACCTTCCCTGAAATTCTAACCCAGAAGGTCCATATATATACGACTATTAGGGAATTCGGCCTCCAAATACCATACTCTAGAAGGGAATTATGCGTCCTAATTCCGTAATGGTTGTGTATGTGGCCCCTCTGGGTAAGGGTACATACTTCCGTCCATATGTGCAACCTCATACCTCAAACCCTAAACCCTGAATGCTAGACCTTAAACCCCCAACCCTAAACCCTGAATCCCGAAATCCCTTCATCCCTAAACCCTGAACCTTACACCCTACGCTTCTGAATCCTTAAACTCCGCATGGGAAAGCAACGAGCTTGGTAGGAAAGGAGAGGACCTGGTCGATGATGGGATGAAGTTAGGGTAGTTCATCTCTACATGAGCTGTAGTCTAAACTCCTTAAAGGGGGTTATATAGGGGATCATATAGGGGACTACTATAGGGCTTATTAAGGGGAATATTAGGAGTTTAGACTATAGCTCACATGTTAAACCTACACGGATGAAGGTTGGACGATTCACCTCTAAGTCTTGAACCCCAAGCCCGTAAGACTTGTTTCTCAAGTTTCTGATGCTGGCTTGAACTTATTCGACTTGTATGCTTCTTTCGTTGTGCTACGGCCTTGCAGAGTCGGTGCGCCTGTAGCCTCAGAAGGGAAAAAGGTTTCAGTGGCTACAAAGGACATGTGCTGTATAGAATATGGGGGGGAATACAGGGATCTATATCTACGTATACATGTATTACTTAAGCCCCCAAAAAATAGTAAACTGATAGCCCTAAACCCCCTAACAACACACATAAAGGATATAATTCTCTTTTTTTTGGTGTCCAGGTAGTATATAATCACCAAGCTCCTTGCAACTAAGGTCGGGTTGCGCAAACCAAGATCTTCAGCAGCTTCGACCCACGGCTGCTTTCAGAAGCGGCTCTAAGTCAGCCTGGGGCAGTTTCGCACCAAAGGTCCACGCGTCTAAGGTTTAGGGCTTAGGGTTTAGGGTTTAAGGTTTAGGGTTTGGGGTTTAGGGTTTAGGGTTTGGGGTTTAGGGTTTAGGGTTTGGGGTTTAGGGTTTAGGGGGTAATGTAGACCCGTGATGAATAACACCCCTCCTTTTGAGGGCCTTGAATTTAGGATCCCTATTGTACTCCCTATTCAGAGGAGGGGGCTATTAATCGCGGGCCTACATGAGGTTTGGACATGGCTTTGGATTTTGAAGGGCCCCCAAACAAACTTTGAACCCTTAACCCAAATCCCTGAACCCCAAACCAACCTTAGTTCTGCCTCAGGAGCTCACCACATACATCTTGGCACTGTTAACGCTAACACCAGAGAATATCCCAGGTCTCGGGTTTAGGGTTTAGAAGGTTATGACGGTAGCTGGACAACATCTTGTGTGATTCTAAGTACACGCTTGTATAATACTTCCAAGGGTTTAGGTACGCAAGCCCAAACTGAAAAACCTTGAACCCTTAACTCTGAACTCAATCAGAGCTTATCTACCTGGACCCCAAAAGTAGGTAAACCCCCTTAAGAACATCCAAAAAGGCTATAGTTCGACATACTTTAGGGGTCCAGGTATCCATCAACGGTAACTCCTTTTCGGATAATTATCCCCAAGTAGCATCGTCGCTTGAGACCCAGTCCTAGGTGATGAATGCAGAAGGTTCAGGGCTGAGGGCTTCGGGTTGAGGGTTTAGGCAGGACTTAGGGCTTCGGGTTGAGGGTTTAGGATTTAGGGCTTCGGGTTTAGGGTTTAGGACTAAAGGTTTGGGATCTGGGGCAGTCTAAACTTTCTTTGAAACCTTAACCATGTTCTACTCGACCCTGAATCTGACACCCTTAAGACCCTAAGGCCTAAACTCTACCTAAACCCTAAACCCTAAACCCTAAACCCTATCCCTCAACCGCTAAACTCCGAACTCGAAGCCTGTAGACTGAGCTCTAAACTGCAAGCCCCGTACTGCACGGGCCTAGAGTATTACCGGCTTTATAGGGGATATAGGGGCTTTGTAGGGATTGTAAGGGACATCACCCCAAGGATGGCAAAGAGCATGGAAAATAAAATGGACGCTGGATCTATATGAGGAGTTGTGGGGGATTTTGCAGTGTAGGGAAGGCTACATACGTACCATCAGTTTGGATCTAGGATCCTCGTATAGATATGGTATAGGGTATTTTAAATAGAGCCCAGGAATCTATGCAATTTAGGCTTTTGTACAGTACGCCTAAACTAGAAGACTCTTTTTTGCCCTGTTGTAGCTAAGACTATTGTTGTGAGATATGCGATATACCTACCTAGATAAAGAGGGAATGAACCCTGCATTCGAGACTCTTACTCCCTGGTTTTTCAAACCTTAAACCGTAGCCCTGAACCTTGTGTTTTCTTTCAGGCCCAAAAAGGCATACCCTCAACCCTGAACCCCTTAACCCTAAACCCTTTACTAGTTTCTTGCTCTGTTGTGCAAGGAAAGGGTTGAGCCTCTGATGCAGGCGGGGCGGGTGGTCAAGACTGCTGAGTCGGGAGTTTAACCAGCTTTTGGGTTCATGGCTACTGTGGGGATTAAGGGTTTAGGGATTGGGGTTCAGGGTTGTTCCCTTGTGGCCCTATAGATCCCCGCCCTAAACCCCAAACCCTAAACCCTGAGCCCTAAACCCTAAACCCTGAACCTTGTAAACCCTAAACCCTGAACCCGAAACCCTAAACCTATAGGTCCCCAAGAAAAACTGTAATTATGGGCTGATTCGTCTTCAGATCTTGGACTTGCGGTGTAGTGCAGGCCACGGCTACGTCCCAGAAGCCAAAATACATCTGCCTCCCAGATCCCAGGGCCCAATGCTTTGGGTTTAGGGTTTAGAGTTTAGGGTTTGAAGTTTAGAGTTCAGGGTTTAGGGTTTGAAGTTTAGAGTTTATAGGGTTTAGGGTCTAGAGTTTACGGCTCAGTCTTGAGGGTTCAGGGTTTAGGTGTTAGGGTTTAGGGTGGTTCATTTGGTTTTAGTGTTCGGGGCTCTTAGCGGTGCAGAGTTGTGAAATGGAAGGTTCAGGGTTTAGGGTTTAGGGTCTAGGGTCTTTGGATGTGAGGGCTTCTCAGCGCAAGGGGTCCTTCAGTGCCTTCGGGATAGGGATAGAGGGGGATTGAGACAGGATTGCCACAAAGCGCCTTTTTTGAGTACTTGCAGTGTCAGGGGGACTTAGTAAGTATACTCATAACCCCTATGAGCCAGATAATAATCCCAGATTTCCCCTAAAGCCTAAATAAATCTCAAACCCTATTTATCCTAAACCCTAAACCTTAATTCCCAAGTCCCCTTAACCCTCCAAGTCAGGCATCCCTGATAGTTTCATCCCCATAGCCAACTCCATGGGTACCATCCCCCTCCTGGGTTGTAGTTGAAGCTACTGTATTTTGGGTGCATCGTACACGTTAGGACTTCCTTATAATAGTAACTTACGTAAGTGAAGTTCCTGAACAGCAACCCAGAAAATACGGATTAGTTAGGGATACTTAGGGCTATATACTTATAAGAACCCATGAAACCGAGGCCCTAAACCCTAAGTCGTAAGCCCTAAGCCCTGAGCTCTAAACCCCAAACCTTACTGTAAAAATCCGCAAACTTTCCAAAGACAGGAGATGTTTAACGACGAGACCTTCGCGCGCGGAGTTGAGCTCCAGGCAGGGTTAAACTATTCAGATGCTTGGAAGAGTCACAAAGATTCTCCCCATAGGCTCCTCATAGGATTCAATATATACATATACATAGATATCATGTATGTAGGCTTTTTGGCAAAATATGGAATTCACGGAAGGCATTGGTGGGGTTTAGGGTTTAGGGAGGAACCATGAAGGTGCCGCTTTCCGAAGTAAAGGTGTTGTTTTGCATTTTTTCTTGGAGCCGCGTGGGGCAATGGTTGGGTTACAGCCCCAAACTTCGCTGTTCCAGAAGAGAGGAGAGAAGCGTATTCCATGCTTGTAGTTGTTCTGTACCTGGACCCCTAAAGTATGTGGAATGATAGCCTTTTTGGCGGTTTTTAATGACTCTAAGTACTTTTGGGGTTTAGGTATTCCTTTTTAAGTAGAGAGCCAAGGCTTCCTCATTTTGGTGCTTCGACGGCCTTGCATGGGGGAGTAGGATGTTTAGCCTACGAAGGCTCGTTTGACTGGATGATCAATAGGAGCAATCCAACTGGTACCATTCTGGCATGGTCTTCTTAAACCATAAACTCAAAATTCTTAGCCCTCAACCCTTTGGATTGTTTGCATACATATGTCCCCTGGCCTTTTTCAAGCGGTAATATCTTAATTCGGCATGCAGCTCCCAGGTCAATCCCGATAGTTGCTGCTACACAGCCCTGTGCACTTAAACGCTAAGCCTTGCTACGCCCTTCAGTATATAGGGTTTAGGGTTTAATCCTTGTTTAACCCTTGTAAAAAAACCGCTGTCTAGCTGAATAAAAACACCAAATATCTCATTATAAGCTTTACATAACCCCTACATATTCTCTATAGATCTCTGTAAAAACTGTTAACGGCCCCGCCAGTGCAGGACTTTCAGCTGGGCCTCATTGTGGTTGAGCACACTGGAGCCGGGAACCCAGCAACCCAGTTTGAGGATTCGCGTTTGGTCATTCCTAGCCTCTGTCACAGTCGTTAAGGATTGCAATGTGCGTGGTAACTACCCCAGAGTAGGGAGTTGGGTGAAAGGATGTAGACTCCCTGAAGCAACTATTGAACTTAATTAAAAGCAGGCACTACGAAGGGATCAGTGCTTTTTCAGAGGCCGTTTCTGTCCCTAAACTCTACACCCTGTTTCCATTTTCCTTTCCATTGTCCCCATATATCCCCTACATACCCCCTATATATCCCCTATATAACCCTTATAGAACCACTGTTTTGTGGGAGTGTTTGCATCGGAGCCGCGTAGGGCCCGACAGCCCCACTTGGATGGCGAGGGACTTCAAAACCCGCACAAGAAGGTTTAAGGTCTAGGGTTTGGTGTTTGGGGTTTAGGGTTTAAGGGACTACAAACCTGAACCCTATACATTAGGAGGACTCCGCACCCTGTAATATAGGTATAGTAGGAGTATAAGCGGACCCCAGTAGAATCCTTACTATCCCTTATAGGGACTATTACAGTGGGGGGGTCCACCTAGCCTATACAATTTCTAGAAGCTGAGGGGCTCCCTAGTAAAGAGACACTAGAATTGGGGTCTCTATTACTGGGTTTTTAGGCTTTAGGGTTTAGGATTTTTTTGGGGGGGTGATGGACGGATCTGTATTGTTGGGGTCTCCTATTTATGGAAATCACCGAATCTCAAAACCCAAATCGTCAAGACCCTAAGCGCTGAAAGCCACACCCTCAGCCCCACGCTCGAAAGGTTTAGGGTTTATAGGCCCTAAACCCTAAACCCTAAAGCCCGAACCCGCAAGCCCCCGACTCAATGTTTAGGGGTCAGGTTGAGGATGGTACGATCAAGGGAGATATGGGGTGTATATATATATATAGGGTTAAGGGATAAGGGTTTAGGGCTTACCCAAAATTAGGGGTACCTTACCTTCAAGGGGGTTTAAACCCTAAACCCTAAGTCATACTGTAGGCGTAGATGCTGGAGCTTTAAGGTTTCGGCTGCGTGGCTCAAGGTTTTTAGCCTTATGGCTTGGAACTAGGGTTCGGGGTCGGACGTCTGGGGTTTAGGGCTTATAGGAGCTTCAGGGTTTAGGGCTTAGGGTTTAAGCTTAAACCCTATGCCCCGAATCCGAAACCCTAAACCCTAAACCTTATAGAACCCATATAAGGACCCTTGAATGTTTTATTGCAAGCTCCCCATATAACAATGTCGTGAAGGACGCCGAACTGAAGGAGCTCCAGGACAGCCTGACGGCTTGAGGGCTGGGGGTTTAGGGTTTATAGGTTTAGGGGATTAGGGTTTAGGGGTTTAGGGATTTAGGGGTTTAGGGTTTAGGATTTAGGGTTTAGGATTTAGGGTTTAAGCTCTGGGTTTAGGGTTTTTGGGGGTTAGGATTTAGGGCTTAGGGTTTAGGGTGTAGGGTTCAGAGTTTAGGGCGAAGCTTTGGTGAGCTTAAACCAGGGCTTTAGGACTTGGCCACTATTTTCTACTAGGGTTGGAACCCTGCATGTCGTCGGGTTATCCCATCTGCGGTAGTTTGAGGGGATGATGAGTAATGTAGAGGGGGGTATTAATCATGGGTCTGGGTTATAAGGTTTTGCAAAGCGTCGTGACCTTCCAAGTAGCGACCTCGCCCCAAACGGTGGTTTGTGTAGACGATAACTCCAAAATGGCCTCATCCTAGGATTTGCCGAGTTGGTATACTTATATCTCCAGTGCAATCCTGTCCCAATAAGTCCTAGATTCAGAACAGTTAACTGTCACATGGGCGTTTGATGTTTTTTCCTTCGGATCCCTAAACCCTAAAGCTTCAACCTTAAACTAGACTATGGCCCTTTCGAGGCGTAGTAGCTTGGGGGAGAGAATCGCAAATCCGCGCCTTGACCCTTAATTTCTGAACCCCAGTCCCCAAGGCCCCGAGGCCCCGAATCCCTAGTTCGGTTCCCTTTTGGTTCGGGTGAAGTGGAGGGTTGTAGTTCTATTAGGCCCAACCCTAAACCCTCTAAGCCCTAAGCCCTAAACCCTGAGCCCTATAAGCCCTAAACCCTAAACCCTAACTATGTGGCCTCGGGCTTCAGGACGCTAAGTTGTCAGGCTGGTAGTTGCGACAACTGGGAAGTCTCAAGTGGCTCTGGGTATGCGGCTTAGAGGTTAGGGTTTAGGACCCCCAGGTTAGGGTTTAGGACCCCCAGCCCCTTAATCCAAGTGTAGGTTCTTAAGAATAGATGGTATTTTTAGGTTACCCCAATATAGTCCCCAAAACAGTATAATCCTTAATGTGGGGACCCCCAAAAAAGGTACCCCTAGTTTTGGGAACCCCTAAACCCCAAACCCTACATATCCCTATGTACACCTAAGTTTGGGAACCCCCAGATTTGGGTTAGGAGTTGAAGGATTCAACCTCCTGCTTGCGGGGGATGGGGCGCATTTGGCAAACATCGCGGTTTAAACTACAAGAGGGTCTAACCCTTAACGGTCCCTTGGTAAGCCTAATATTGACCGTAGCTCATGCAGGTTTGGGCTTTCAGGCTGCGGGTTTGGCTTTCTAGGCTTTAGGGTTTACGTTTAGGCTTTTAGGTTGAACAGGCTAGGGGTCTCGAACTCGGTTCCGGACAGAACCCATTCTTATCCCTGGGTCCCAGAATAAGCATCCCTACATATATGCCGTCTAAACAGAGAAACGCTAAACCCTAAATCGAACCCCATTTGAAGAGAACTGGCCCGGCTGGGGTTAAGAAGTTCCCCCAATTTGTTAGGTTAGGTTGGGTACTGCCCCCCCTCAGTAACAGTTGGATAATACTTCTAATATGGTTATATATAGCCCTTAGGACCCCTAATACAGACTGTTACTGGGCTCTAAAACAAACAAGCCTAAACCCTAAACCCTAAACCCCTAAACCCTAAACCCCTAAACCCTAAACCCCTAAACCCTACTGTTACTGGGAGGGGGCAGTACCCAAAGGTTAGGGTATGTGGGGTATTGGGCTTAAGGCCTACCTCGAGGTGAAGACCCCAGTATGTTGGGTCAGGGGGTTTAGGGTTCAGGGTTCAAGGTTCAGGGTTTAGGGTTTAGGGCTTAGGATTTAGGAGTGTAGGGTTTAGGATTTAGGG
>CAJNIZ010040025.1:31112-49707 GCA_905231905.1 Symbiodinium pilosum | reverse complement strand
TAGGGTCTAGGGTTTAGGGCTAAACCCTCAGCTCTGGATAATCAATTGGAGAACTTAGGTCATTAGCTGGCTTATGGTAATATGGTGGTCACCCGTTGGGCCCCCCTGCGCTGGTTCGGGAGCATGTGGGCACCACACAAGGAACAGCGCACACCTCGCTACTTGAAACTGCAGCATTTTTCCATGGAGGACGCCTTCCATGAGCGCTGGTTCGAACACAGGCCAGTGGATTTTGTTTATGCAAGCTGTCTCATGACGCAGTTAACCTCAAGGAAAATCACGTGCAAACCGAAAAGGGCCCTATAGAGGCTGTAGCCTTCAAAGAGCGGGCTATTTGGGTTTCCAATTTAGTGTGGGGGAGTGTCGGAGGAGGGGAATGGTTAAAGTCTTTATGAGGTTGCAGGATTGAGGCCTTGGGGTGGGAGGCATGGCCGAATGTGGACGTCACCCTGTTGAGTCTCCGCTTTAATCTTTTTAATGTCGCCTGCGACCCTAATTGATTACGGTTTGGGGCTTACCGAAGCCCAAGAAACATGTAGAATCCTAACCTACTCGGCTACTCTTATCTGTTTGGGTCACAATGATACAGTATAGTTTCCCAACATCAGGGGACCCCACTATAGACCTCCAAATACCATAGCCCTTGTTCTAGAGACCCCCCCAAGAATGATACCCCCCAAGTTTCGGGAAACCCCCAAGTCTAAATGTTGAAGAGTTTGGGTTTACAGCCTCAGATTTCAGATGTTTTGACCTAAAGCCTAAATCCTGAACCCTAATCTAGTGTTTTGGCTGTGGAGTTTAGGGTTGTGGGGTTGAGTTTACCCTACCTACCTGGACCCCAAAAGTAGCTGAAATAATGGCCTTCATGGCTATTGTTATGGGGTTAGGGCTATTCTTTTACATACTCTTGGGGTTTAGGTAATCCTGACATTCGGATTTCCATAAATCCAATACATTACATTTAGGTGGTTGTCAAAATTATGGTCCTTTTTTGGGTCCCTATTATAATACGGCCCCTAATATTTAGGGTACCCAAAAAGGGACCATAATTTTGACAACCACCAATTTGTCTTTTAAAGGGACCCGCAAAACTTACAAACCCTAAAATTCATCCCAAAGCTTTTGCAGGCAGTTGGTGGAACATCGCATCCGAACCCAGCAGGGGCTCCTAAGAGAGGAGGCAACGCAGGCAAGCCACATGGTCAAAGTTTAAGGTTTAGGGGTTCCACATTTGTGAAAGTTTAGGACCTAGAGTGTTGGGTTCAGGGTAGCAATGCCGACTAATCAGAAGTAACATGGTTGCTCGCAACCCTGGACCCTAAACTGCTTCGAAACCCTCAACCCTCAACCCTTAGCCCTCAACCCTAAACCCTCAGCCCTAAACCCTAAACTGTTCATTACCAAAGGACTCAGGGTTGCACGGTTAAAGGCTTTAGGTTTGGTTTGGCGACTTTAGGAGAGAGGTTCTGAGATAGAACAGGTTCAGGGGTTGGGTTTGGAGATAAGGGATTCTAGGGTTTAGGGCAAGGAAAATGTTGGAATCTTATGAGGGTTGAAGTCGCATTCCGGGTTTGTGTACGCAGTGTAACGGCAAGCCATGCTCCATGAACATAAGTGAATCAGAAGAATTAAGTACCAACTCTATAGAGATTTCTATGGGGCGTGCCATGCTAATCCAGGCGGGTTCTGCGTACGTTCGAAGTTGAAGGGTTTGGGATTTCGGTGTTTTGGTTGTCCATTGTCTAGGTGCAGTAGTCCATAACTTAGCACACAGATCCTGCCCTAAACTGAACCTTCAAAATTTGAACAAGGCCCAAGGACATCCAGACGTGACCAATGTGGCTTACAATCCGCCCTAAACCCTATCCCCCCATTCAAAAGTTTCCCCTTTTGTGCTACAGACTGTAGGTCTCCTATCCAAAGCACAGTCTTCTGCTTGAAGGTTTAGTAACTACATGCAACTGGGCTTATAGCCCTACTTGTACTTGGGGTAACCTAAATAAGCCCACTTGGGGGGGGGGATTAAAAATTGGGTTATATGCCCAGTTATAAGTAGTTACCAAGTCCCACGAACCTTCAAGTGAACACAGCCTTGTTTGGTGTCAAACCTCAGCAGTGCTTGGATTCAGCTGGTGCTCTTGACTTATGGGCGTTGAGTCCGGTAGGCGCCCCCTAATCCTCAAGGCGTTATACCCTAAACCTTATACCTTATCAATTATCCCTTGTATATCATTCCTGCACCTCCCACCCCCTGAACTCCAAATGATGTTCAGTGCTCAGGGGTTTAGGGTTTCGGAGTTTTGGGGTTTAGGGTTTAGGGTTTAGAGTTTAGGGTTTAGAGTTTAGGGTTTAGAGTTTAGGGTTTAGGGCTTAGGGTCTGGGGTGTAGCAACCGTTGTCTTGACCATTCCCTGATTCGTTCACTATCGTCCTTGCCCAACTCAGCTTTAACCTCAAACGATCCTATACTACCCGAGCGTAACACGCCCCAGCCGTCTAATTGAGTGTTTTAACGGGCTCCAAACCCTAAGCTCTCAGCCCTAAATCATAAACCTTAAACTCGGGCTCCTAAACCGTAGACCTCAAGCTCTAAACCCTAAAGCTTTATTTGCGGCCGGGGGGTTGTAGGCTGGGCTCCTGACCGCAGCCTGACCGCCTAAACTTTAAATGCGGTTTTTAGGGGTTAGGGCTTCAGTGCTTCAAGGTTGAAAGCCTAAACTCGAAGCTCTCAACCCTGAACTCTAAGGGTTTAGGGTGGAGAGCTTCGGGTTTAGGGTATAGAATATCAACCCTGAAGCATTGAAGCCCTAACCTCAGACTCCAAACCCTGAACCTAATTCCTGAACCTTAACTTTCAACCTGCTACCCTAAGCCCTACAACCGCAAACCTCAAGCACTAAGCTCTGAATCGTGCACGTACACTTAAGCAGGCAGACGCAGACGAAGATCTGGGAGTTGCAGTGCAGGCCATGCTTCGTTGCCTACAGCGGAGTGTGCCGTGTATAACCCTAACCTCCTGTTCTTTTTTAAGGGTTTGGGGCTTAGGATTTAGGATATGAAGCCTCAACCCCGGAACCTTAAACCTTGAATCCCAAACCCCAAAACCCTAAACCCCCCAAGGACTCCAAATCCGAGCTTGTGGTTCAGGATTTGCGCATCAGAGCTAAGCGTTTGGGGTTCAAGGCTGGGTTTCTACCTACACCCCAAAAGTATGTAAGACAATAGCCCTAAATCCTTAAAAGCAGCCAGAAAGGCTATGATTCTACATACTTTAGGGGTCCAGGTAGCCTTTAGGCGTTCTTATTCTCGTCTTGGATTTAGGTTCAGTACTGCCCCGCCCTCACTAATAGTTGGATAATGAATTTAATTTGGTTATATATAGCCCTTAATAGGACCCTTAATGTAGACTGTTACTGGGGGGGGGGCAGTACCCAAGTTTAGGGTCTTAAGCGTCCTGAAGCCTCCCCTCTGTCTACTTACTTGAATTTCCAGAAACACCAATTCGCGGCTTAGGGTTTAGGGTTTAGGATTTAGGGTTTAGGGTTTAGGATTCATTGTTTAGGATTTAGGGTTTAGGATTTTAGGCTAAGGGTCCCCAAATTGCTTGGGTTTAAAGGAAACACCAATTCAACGAGGTCCAAATCATTGCTCCGCAGCCGGGTAAGTCCGCCCTGCGCGTTACATTTTGCATGCCAGATACCCTAACCCTGGGGCTCTAAGTCTAGAAATACCCCTAAACCCTAAACCCTATACCCCTAAACCCTAAACCCTAAACCCCTAATGGGCCCTAAAGTCCATAAATAGTACTGCTGGGCTGTTTGGAGCCTCGAGGTGACGCCGAGCACCTTAAAAGCGTACAGCTGCACCTCAAACAGACTGTCTCTACCTGGACCCCTGAAATATAGTAGAATTCTAGCCTTTTTGGCTGTCTTTGGGGGTTTAGGGCTATTATTCTACCTGCTTTTGGGGTTTAGGTAATACTCATCTTGCCGGTTCCCTTACCACAAGCGAATGGCTATTCAAGCACCAGCTCCTTTGCAATTCAGCACAAGTATGTGCGTCGCAGCTGGCATGTTTCTACTCCTTGCAGGAGCCCCCATGTTGAACGATAAACCGTGAAGTGAAGGCTGGTCACTTTGAGCCTCCCATCACTTCCCTGTTAAGATTAAGAGGCGCAAAGTAATGTTGCACCGGGTTTAGTGAAGAGACCTTGAATAATGTGTGTTGGCCGCCGCTTCTGCAATTTCAGGACATTGTTGGGAAGACCTTGAATGACGTGTTTTGATTTTGGGACCCTAAAAATGCTGGACCCAATTCAGACCATCCCTTTTGATTCAAGTAAACCCCAAGGCCTCCCTTGGCCCTCCGTACCGTGAGAGCCTTACTGAGGACATCTAATTTCTAATTTTCCCGACCCCTAGTGGCAGGGGGGTATAGAGGCTAAACCCAGTGCCACATTACCTGAAACTATTTGTTACCCTATGTCTGTCAAAGGCACCTGGAAAAACCACGTGGAGCGTCAGGGGGGCCTTAGTAAGTATCCCTATAACCCCTATGACCGGCCCTAAAAGCCCTAGAAAAGCCCGAGTTATCCCAATGATGAACCTACACACCCTTAACCCTAAACCCCTAAACCCTACACCCTAAAACCTTTAAAGCCCCAAACCCCTAAACCCCATAAGTCTCCATGACCCTCCAAGTAAACAAATCATTTCGCGCAGTTTGCTGGCCCAAGACTAGGCCAACAGCCTGAGCTGCCCCAAACTTGATGTTTTGGACCCGAAGCCCTGCAACCCAAGACCACAGACCCCATATGAGATGTAGTCTAAATTCAGTAAAGGGGGTTATATAGGGACCACATAGAGTTCCCATTATAGGGCTAGGATACTAGGGGTGTAGACTATACCTCATATGAGGTTCAAGCTGTACCTTAGGCCCAAAAGTCCTTCTATTCTGGGACCCTATCGTGCACATCTTTTAAAGGAATCCCAAAGCTTATGGTCTTCTGGGTCTATGGCGGCGTTGAGGCTGTACAAGCTGTTTCAAGCCTCAAAGTCCGCACCCCAGCACCTTTTAGCCACTCCAATTTCATCCTGATCCTTGCTCACCAACGACATCAACCAACTACATAACTTAGGACGACCCCCCACCCTGTAATAGTGGTATAACAGGAATATAATAGGACCCTAGTATAACCCTTTCTTATCCCTTATAGGCACTAGTACCTAATACATAGCGATGCATATCCTTGCATATAACGCATATGTAGTAAGGTATTAAAGGCTATTTAACAGTTTGCACATGTACAGAACATGTGTTTTTACCCTAAACCCTCCAACCTGACCCCTGGGCCTTGCTCGCAAAAGCTTCCAACCCTTACCTAAGTTTCAAAGCTAGGCAGAATGACGGTCCAAAGCCTATGAAACGAGCCAAAGAGGCCATCATTCTGCATACCTGTGGGGTCAACAAAGTCCCGGAACCCCACACCCTGCACATGAAACCTTGAATCCTAAGCTCGTCAAGCAAGCCATGGCCATCAACGTCCACATTTCGCTGCTCAGCGGTCGAAGCGTGAAAGTTCCGATGCCACCGGGGGCCACCGTGCAGGATTGCAGCTATGGGATTCGCTCCATGTTGGCTGGAGGTTTATAGGCCCATGTGCGGAGTTTTCCAACCGGGGTTCCATGGTCAATAGTTCCCAACATACGCTATAAGGCTACATTTCTCTATTTGGCTGGAGCTCTTCATTCACAGTCAGGCAAAGGGCTTGTGCTTGCCGAGAGTCTTGATCCTAAACCCTAAACCCTAAACCGTGTGGCCTAAATCATACATCCCCGAAATCCTAACATGCACGCCTGTGAAGGAGAGAAAGGCAGATAGGGTTCCCAAAGCTTTGAGCTCCAGAATCCAAAGCTCTACCTGGATCCCAAAAAGTATGTAGAATAATGGCCTTCATGGCTGTTAGTATAGGTTTAGGGCTATTATTTTACATATTTCTGGGGTTTAGGTATGTACAACGACCCCACGTTGGCTATCGAGAGACAGAATACTAATTTGTTCCTTTGACCTCATACCGGAGCTCTAGAGGAGCAAATCGCAACCTTATTGGCTTTATCCGGCCAGAAGAATAAGAGGGCCTCCGAAACACAGGAATGCATCAAAAAGGTGTTGCTAAAAGAGGTTCTGTTCCAAAAGCCCCGAAACCCTCAAATCTATACACTTCTGCAATCCTTACATCACTCCTGAACATTCCTGCCCAAAGGGATAATGTAGCTATATCGCATATACTCCTACCCAAGGTAATGAGAGCAGTTTGGCTCCGGGTATATATTACACATGTATATATATATATATATATACATACACACCAACACAGACCCTTTGGGCTCAACAATTCCACAAAACGGCCCATCTCGAAGAAGCCTAAACAAGAAGGACCTTCGTCGCTGCGCGCAAAAACACCTGAGCATCGGCATTGGCAGCCTGATCACCAGTACCGGGGACTCGTGGCGCGGGGATGGCAGTTGGCTGGGTTGCTGTTACGGAACTTAATTTAAGTTACTATGGTGGGGAAACGATATTTTTAATTATATATACCCATTATGGTAACTTAATGTCAGTTCCTGAACAGCAACCCAGTTGGGGGCATTGGTAGACACCGGTTCAAGGGGGTTTTGGATTCATAGGACTTGTCAAGCATGATCCTCTGCATTCCCTGCACATCCCTACGGCATCTATTGTTTAGGGTGTAGGTTTAGGGTTTAGGGTTTAGGTTGGGTCGTGCTAGCTACCGGCTAGCTACTGGCAGTGGGACTTCGAAGTCTACCCGTGGTCTAGCTTTATACAGTTCGGAGTGCCTCATGGTAAGCGCAAATATGTTTAATCTAGAGCAGCAAAAATGGCGATCATCAAGCATTATGCTTCTTATCCTCATACACCTATGTACCCAAAACCTTGTTCTCAGTGTTTGAACTCCTCCAGTAGCCAACCAGTCTCAAAGCCTCCAAGAACCGACCAGCCAGAGCCCAACTTTCCTAAACCCTAAACCCTAAATCCTCAATCCTAAGCCCCAA
Source organism: Symbiodinium pilosum (assembly GCA_905231905.1). Classification (NCBI taxonomy): domain Eukaryota; class Dinophyceae; order Suessiales; family Symbiodiniaceae; genus Symbiodinium; species Symbiodinium pilosum. The sequence continues at coordinate 42,635 of CAJNIZ010040025.1, read as the reverse complement.
ATCCGAAGCCCGGACCTAGGAGCTTCTACGACCCGAGTGGAGCCTCCTCGAGGCCAACATTGCAGAGGGCACCAGGAGCTTGCTGGTGTTTACAGTCCCCCTTAAGTAGATAGGATATGTAGGGAATATATAGGGAACATATAGGGGCTGTATTGGGATAATGGAAAATAAAATGGAAACTACTATTTAGGGTTTAGGGTTTGGGGTATATAGTCGCCCTTAAGTAGATAGAATATGGTGTATATAGGGATCTCCTTATAATATACCACAAGCCATATTCTATCTACTTAAGGGGGACTATATAGGAATTCTATTTACTGCTCCTTGGGGGCCTGTGGGGCAGGGAACTTCCCTAGAATTCAGGGTCGGGGAGGGAATTTATTAAGAGGGTTTAAAGTGTAGGTTGGGGGAGATGACTATTTGGATCCACTGCCCCACCCCCAAAGTGCCCAATCCTGAAACTTAAAGGCCCCAGCCCAAACCTTAAACTCCACACCTTACATCCCACACAGAAAAATACTCGCAAATTCTGAGACACTAAATCCTCCAAACCTCGAAGATGCGGAGGATCACGGCTACCGCAGAGCACGCTCGCATCGAATCTTGCCGCAGGCTCTTTGCCAGCATGACTGCATAAGTCTAAGCCCTGAACCTTACTTTAAAAGTCCATGTACCCAATAATTAGGTATTCGGGATTTGGGTACTAGAAATTATAGCACCATTTCGGGAAAGTATATGATTATTGGGTACTTGGACCCTTAGGGTGATAAAGAGTGGTCTGCGGCCCCGGGTTTGGTCACCTTTGGGGTTCGGGGTTTACTTGGAGGCCCATGGGACTTAGTAACTACTTATAACTGGGATTACCCTCCCGGTAACTAACATGGAAACCCAAAAAGGGCCCTATAAAGACTACAGTCCCTTTAAAGGGGGGCTATATGGGTTTCCATGTTAGTTTGGGGGAGTGTATAACCCTACTTCTAAGTAGGACTTTAGGGAGATTATGATTACAAGTAGGGCTATAATCCCAGTTATAAGTAATTACTAAGTCCCGTGGGCCTCCAAGTAGGGTTTGGGGATAGACGTGCCTATCGCGCCCAGCGCTTGTGAGAGCCTAACCCTAAACCCTTAACCCTAAACCCTAAGCCCTTAACCCTAAGCCCTTAACCCTAAACCCTAAGCCCTTAACCCTAAATCCTTAACCCTTATCCGAACATCCTTAACCCTAAGCCCTTAACCCTAAACCCCTATCCTTACATCCTTAACCCTAAGCCCTTAACCCTAAACCCTAAATTCGAGAAATTAGCTATGAGCACCGCGCTGAGGTCCGCGGGCTTCTTCCTCATCCGAGGCGATGGTTCCGCACCTCGCCTTCAGAGTGCCAGGATTTGTTAGGGTTTAGGGTGTAGGGTTCAGGGTTTAGGGTTCAGGGTTCAGGGTTTAGGGTTGAGGGTTCAGGGTTTGGGGTTTAGCGTGTAGAGTTTAGGGTTCAGGGTTTAGGGTTCAGGGTTTTCGGGTTTAGGGTTTAGGGTCCAGGGTTCAGGGTTTAGGGTTTAGGGTTTAGCTTCGGGTTTAGGGCTTAGGGTTGATAATGAGGTCATTCGGGGTACCCTAACCCCGAAAAAGTAGAAGTCTTCGGGGTGTTGGGGTTACACAAGTACGAACACCTCTTCACAGCTTTAGCCTGTCTTCCCGTACGGTCTGCACCCCCAGTTTGGCAATTTTGGATATGTTGCGGCTTCTAAAGGGTTTAGGGCTTAGGTCTTAGAGAGGCTTATTGCGGACTGTTACTGTGTGGGTGCTGAACCTTAGCATCAGCCTGGTAGGGGTGTGTTTACGGTAGCTTTAGGATTTATGGCTTGATGTTTGGCGGTTAAGGCTTGGGGTTTCAGAGCTCAGGCTTTAGATTTGGGGTTGAGGGATGTTGAGTGTCTGGCGCTCTGGGATTTCTTTTGCTTAAGAGCTGGTTTGACTTGGAGGATCTAGCCTCTACAAGGCAATCCACACCTGGCGCCCGCAAAGCGTAGGCGAAACATAAGACCTGAAGACCTGAAACCCTGCATCAACCCTACGCCCTAAGCCCTAAACCCTAAACCCAAAACCCAAAACCCTAAACCCTAAACCCCGAGGCACATCCTAAACCAACCCCCAACCCCCAGAGCCTTAAATCTGCAGACAGTGAAACCCGAAATGCTAAAAGCAAACCACAGTCCCCTCAACCCTAACCCTTCCACCCTTTGCCCTAATTAAGCCCTACACCCTTCACCCTTTTCCAACCCTAAGCCCTAAACCCTAAACCCATCCCAGACCCTAAGCCCTATCCAGATTTCAGGTGCTTGCCTGGGGTGACGTTTGCTTTCACCGTGGTGGCCTTCCAAGGAAGCTAAGGGCTGTGAGGCCGAGACTTCAGGGTCTCAGTTGGGGTTTAGGGCCAGGGTTCAGGGTTTAGGATTCAGGGTTTAGGGTTTTGGGTTTAGGGGTCTCAGGGTTTGGGGGGGATTTAGGATTTTGGAGCCTAAGGCCTACGCCCTATAGACCTACACCCTAGACCTGCAAAGTATGTAGGATACTTGTCTTCTTGTTGGCTACCAGGTTCTGTTTATTTCCAGCGCTGTCTTTTGCTTGGGGGTCTTGAATGCAAGGGCTTCGGGTGTTGGAGGTTTGACATTTGGGTTCAGGGTGTCAAGCGGGATTTCCAAAAACCCGGGGCCCCCAAAGGCACTCTCCCTAATTTCTGGACAACCTCCGAATTGCTTGGGGTTTCATGCTGGAATGAACATAGCTATCCCCCATGGAAACTTGCAGAGACCACTTTTCAGGGGCAGTTCCACGTCTGTGTGGGACACTAATGCTGTTGAGGGTTGGGGGACCAGTTCACCTCAAGGTTCCGAGAGCGATTGGATAGGGAGTTTACCTTGCTTTGCGCTCAGGGTTTTGAAAGGGTTGCACGGGTTTGAGTCAGTATGGCGCTAGACTCTAAAGCCTAAACCCTACATCGCTATAAAGCCCCCTTGTAAAGCCCTGTCAGACTATGAATACTTATGAAGACAAAGCAGCGCCGAACCGCAAGAAAGGGCTCTGACATACTGTTTCATGTTTGTGCGGGAAGGTTGTGTGGGTTGTGAGATAAGGGATTAATGAGGCTTGCTCCACTGGCAGGAACAGTGGCTGCGGTGTGGCCTCGTGTTCCGTGCAATCTTTCTAACCCTAAACTCAGACCCAAACACTAAACCCTACATAACTTTATATATCCCTATATTGCCCTATAGAACTCTATATAAACCCACATAATCCTGCAACCCCTAGAAAACCCCTATATAACTATATAACCCCTACGTAGCAGCCTGGCTGATGAAGCCAGTGGGGGCTGCGCCACAGAGCTCCTGAAACTGCGCCTGAACCTTGCGCTGTGGGCGCACCCTTCTGGCAGCCACTGTCAGCTGCCAGGGGTTGGGCGGATTTGGGTTCTGGTCATCTAGGGCTTGCAAGGTTGAGGGTTTAGGGTTGCCTGAGAGGTCCTCTGATGACTCAGGAACAATTAAACCAAAGCTGTTGATTAGCCCCAAGAATGAAACCGCCTTCCAACACTGTGAACCTCCATAAGTGCTAAGCCGCCCGAACTCTCCATTCAGATCCCTAAATGCTTAAAATTCAACCCTGATGCTGTTTCGGATTTTGGTTCAGGGTTTATGGAATTTCGGTTCCCAAAGCCTTCATTCCCCCTCCCTCCGCGCCCCGCTCAACAAAAAAAAAGCTCCTAATGTGCGAAGGCAGGTTGCAGCAACCAGCACGGCCATGGCAGCACTACTTTCGGATGGTCAGGTGCCTTGTCTTGCATGCGGAGCATGGGGGTTATATCGTTATATAGGGATAATGGAAAAGAACATGGAAACTATTTAGGGTTTAGAGTTTAGGGTGAAGCGCTTAGGATGCTTGTGCCACTTCCCCACGTCTGGCGTTTTTCTTTGCAGGGCTTGCAGGGCACTCTGCCTTTTCTGCCGCCAGCATACGCTTTTGGCTTTCTGTGTTTAGAGTTAATGACTGACAGGAAACCCTAAACCCTAAACCCAAACCCTAAACCCTAAACCCTAAAAAAGGGTTCATGCAGATGAAGGCCGGAATGAATTTTCCAGGCACACCTAAACCCTAAACCTTAGGAGGACCCCCCACCCTGTAATAGTGGTATAGTAAGAATATAAGAAGACCCCAATATAATTCCTATTCTCCCTCATAGTCACTATTACTGGGTGGGGGGTCCACCTAACCTAAACCTTAAACCGCGTGACTCAAGGCTTTGGAATTCCCTGGCTATTTGCTATTCAGTTGTGAATGTTTGCCTTGGAAATGTCCGAATGCAAGAGCCGAAAGCCATGCAACCCTCACCCGACCAAATCCTTCTATACCGCTTTGTTTGTTGAAGGGCCCTCAAACTTGAGTGTCGAGTCCTGGATCTGTGGACTTTCTGCTTATGAACAAGTCAGCGAACCCAGGGTAATGACGGGGATATCGTAGGCGTTGCCACTTGCTGGCTATAACTGTTGAAAGAGGTTAGCGCAATCCCGCTGCGTGGACCTTCAGCACCCCAACCCTAGACCCTAAACCCCAAACCTAGACCCCCCACTCCTCAACCCTAAACCCTCCACTGGGTTGTTGTTGGACTTGAATTGCCATTTGCACCGTACTCAAACCTAATGAAGGCTTTGGAGTTGAGTGTTTGGTTGTTTCCTCCCACCAACCCAGACCCCCTAAAGGATCCAAAAAATGGAACCCCCCCAATATGAACCCATTACTACATTGGGGTAACTAGGGGATTATTAGGGGGTTCCATTTTTTGGATCCTTTAGGGGGTCTGGGAATACGTAGTACAAGACCAGAACCCCACAACCCAATCCTGGCAGCCTTTCCCATGCAAGCGGAGGTTGTTACCTGGGGTGCTCCTGGTTGTGAGGCAACAGCACCTGGGTGGTTGGGGTGGCTTATTGTGGGCTTTGGGCTGAAGTTTAATGTTAACGTTTTTCAGTTCAGGAGTTTAGGGTTTCTGTGTGAAGGCTCGGAGTCTAGGGTTTAGGCTTTAATTATAGGGCTCCAGGACCAATGATTGAGATTACCACTTCGAACCCTAAACCCTGTAAACCCTAAACCTTAGTCCGGACCCCGACAGGCTCACGAGCTCTCCGGGGTGCGCGAAATATGCGCAACTGAGGCGCCCAAGTGGGATGCGGGGGCTTCAACCATATAGATAAAAGAAATACCAATCATATTACGTACTAGCAATGAGAACACTGATAATAATTGTAATTGTAATAATAGTAAGAATAGTAAATTTGGTAATAACAGTAATAATACTGAGAATACTAATAATAAATGACGTAGTAATAAGAGTACTGCTTATAAAAGAAGTAACTGGAATAAGAATAAGGGCCTCTTTGAGAGTACCTAGAATCAGCAGTACAGACAACCTCACTGTGGAAACTGACTCGCTTCGTACGAAAGAGTCTGTGATGATCTTGTGACGTGGAAGGTACCCGTGTAGAAGACGGATTTAGGATGATTTAGGGTTTAGAGTTTGAGTTTAGGGTTTGGGGGAACAGCTGGCTGCTGATTGGACCCCGGATGTTCTAGAGTGCAGGGTTTAGGATTTCGCGATTTTGCGATTCAGAGTGGAAATCCTAAACACAAAACCCTGAGCCTTAAACTTTGTGAGCGCAACATGATCACCCACTCCCAAGAGACACAGAACCAACAACAAAGGACTACCAGGAGCCTCTGTGTAATCAGTGGTCCTGAATCCTAAGCCCAAAGGCCTATAAATCTTAAACCTTAGACCCTAAACCCTAAGCCCCAGACCCTTACCGCTAAATCCAAAGCCCCCTTCCTCTCAAACGTAAACTCTTTTTCCTGAGCCCCTAATCCCTAAAACCATATGCACTTCATACTCCATTTTAGGTGTTTAGGGTTTAGGGTTTACGCCAGATGATCCATATTTTTTCGTGTCTTTCCCCGTATCATACGCCAACGCGTTATAGCTTGCGGTCCAAAACCCTAAATCCTAAACCCTCTCGGCCGCAAAGGTCAGAGTACGTGCCATTTATAGAGCCTAGGCTCAAAGTAGGTACCCTTAGCCCTTAGCCCTAAACCCCAAACCCTAACCCTAAACCTTAAACCAATCCCTAAAACCTAACCTCTAAACCCTAAGCCCCAAACCCCAAACGCTAAACCCCAAACCCTAAACCCTAAACCCCAAACCCCAAACCCATAACCCCCCACCCCAAACCCTAAACCCTAAACCCCAAACCCCAAACCCTACACCCTAAGCCCTTAAGCCTCAAGCTCTCTTTCCAAAGGGGGCTTTCGCAGCTCTTCGAATCGACGGCTCCGTCCTCACCTGGGGTTCCCCGCTGCTGGGCGGCGACATCTCCGAGGTGAAGGCGCCGGGCTTGCAGAGCCCGAAACCCTGAACCCTAAACCTTAAAACCCTAAACCCTAAACCCCGTTTAGGGTTCAGGGCTTAGGGCTTCGGGTTTAGGGCTTCTAGGCTTTAGGGTTACGGGTCTGGGGCTTTGAGGCGTCCAGGCTTTAGGATTAAGGGCTTGGGGTTTAGGTTTATGATTTTGGGTTTAGGGTTTAGGGCTTAGGGTTTAGGGCTTAGGGTTTAGGATTTAGGTGTTAGGGTTCGTCAAGTGGTTTAGGGCTCCTTAGCTCTATTGTTTAGACTGTAGGGTTTCAGGCTTAGGGCTGAAGATTTAGGGCTTAGCCAGGCCTGAATTACTTGATTTTTCATATGAGCCCTGGACTAAATTTGTAGTATATCCCTTCATCGGTCCCACCCAAAACCCCTTATAGTCCCTTATAGGCCCCCCCAAATCTAAATTTAGTCTGTAGCTCATGTGTTTTCGGTCGAGGGTACGGGAGTCCAAGATGATATTGGTAAGCATGTGAGCTATAGTTTAAAGGGGGGTTATACAGGGACTATTTTAGGGGTTATTAAAGGAGATAATAGGAGTTTAGACCATAGTTCATGTAGGCCCTTGGATTCCATGGTTTAACTTACGTTTCTGTTAAGCAAAAAAGGGGAGAGGGTACCACTGGGGTACCTAGAATAACATACTTTCCAAGGTTTAGGGCACTTAGGGTCCTGAAGGATTTCTAGTATCCACCATCTGATCGATGATTAGTTAATCATGTTGGTTCCCACGCTCAATGCCTCTAAACCTGAACCCTAAATCCTAAACCCTAATGTAGACCCCCAATGAATAAACCCCCCTCCCCTTAATGGGGATGATGATAGGGATCCTAATATTAAGGCCCTTAAAAGGAAGGGGTTTATGAGTCACGGGTCTACATTATACAAGCCCAGCTTCCTTTGGAGTTGCCAGTTTAACATCCGTTTAATTGTCCACTCTTCTACTTGTTCAAGCCTCAAGCGCTCCTGAACCCTAAGCCCCAAAACATGGCTTTAGGGTACACGGAGTGGGCAAACCCGGGGTTCTGCATGGTAAAACTGAAATCAGGAAAAAGGGTACCCTTTATATTAAGGGGTTACTGGGGAAACTGGTATTAGAGTATACGAAGGTCATGTAGGATTCTTAATACCAACAATCTGTTCGAAATTCCTGCCCACGCCAGCGATAGGATGCTGTTGCATGAGCAGTCAGTTTGAGCCTTTAGGGTTTAGGGTAGCTGGAGTACTGGCCCAGGTGGCATGATGGTGGGAACAGAATTTGAGGATTCAGCATTGGTCGCCAAACATGTGCTCGTGTGTGTGCGTGTCTAATTTAATCCCTCAACCCTAAACCCTAACAGCTTGTGTGATCCTAATAGTGCAATTGCTCTTGGTTTATGATTTTAAAGATATAGGCAGGGACATAGGATGCCAGGCATGTAGTGTTTGAGAGCGTGATTTTAAAATTGAAGCTTCACAATGTGCCCGTCCAAGTAACCTGGAATCATATTGCAGTTCTTTCCAAAGGCTACATGCAAGGTTCCATACTGCTTCAGAGGGCCAACCGCATTTCTTGCAGTAAGCCCCAAACCCTCAAGCCTGAAGCCTCAAACCTGGAGCCGCCAACCCCCATCCCTGCACGTACCCTCACCTGCGAACTCCACAACTCTCGGCACGGAATCTTGTATCCCCTGAAAATTCTCGACTTTGAGCCTTAAACCCCAAACCCAAGCCCAAGCCCTCATCCTCCAGTCCTTAAAACCCGAATCCCCCAGATCCCAAAACAAAACCTAGACGCTAATCTCCCAAACCCTATACCCCAAACCTTATCATACTATATGTATATCACTCTGTATCCATACATTCCCCTATATGACATAGATCCTTAAAACCTACACCGTCAACCCTAAACGTTGAACCCACATCGCTGGGAGGACCGCCTCGTGAACGTCAAGTTTATCGCCGCCTCGCTCGGCGCCTTTGCAGCGGTCTGCGAGGATGCCAATTGGAGAAGGGGTTCAGGGCTTAGGAGTTAGGGTTCTGGGTTTAGGGTTAGGAAATTACGTGGAATGGCAAATAGACAAAGAATTGCAAGGTATGTTGTGGTTCTTAGGCTTGTATCTGGAAATATAGTTGGAAGATGGGATACATAGGGTTTTGCAGGTAGGGTTTAGCTTACAATCCTTGATGCCTAAGACCCTACAAGAGTCAACTCCCTGGGGCTTTAGGAGGGAATGGGGGAAGGGATCCCTTAAAAATGGTCCCTATATAATCCCTAATAATAATCCCTATAAGGTTTACAGGGATGATTATTAGGGATTATATAGGGATTATATAGGGACTATTATAGGGATCCATTCCCCCATTCCCTCCTAAGCACCAGGGAGTCAAGCATGCCCTGGCACAAGACTCGATCACCTTGTAGGCCCCCTTACCTTCTTGCGGGTCTGAGTCTCCAAGTATTTGAATCAGGCCTTGAGGGTCCAATGTTTGGGGTCCAGGGTTTTAGGATTTAGGGTTTAGAGTTTGGGGTTTAGGGTCTAGGGAGTTTAGGATTTAGGGTTTAAAGAGGGCTTCAGTTTCAGGGTTTTGGTCTTTGGCTTGAGGGGTAAGGGTTCATGGTGTAGGGACCCAGGGTCCAAGTATGACACTGTAATATGTTAGCGGAAAACCAAATGGAACATGACATGGGAACTGTTTCTTCAATGAGGCAAAGACTACCTAATAACCTTATGATGAGAGATTGTTGGCTTAGGGTTTAGGTTTTAACGAAACCCTGCAATGAAGGACCCTAGTAGAGCCAAATGACAGTCAAACGGTCCTTGTGCTGGGGCTTTGGGGACCAACATCCCTTGATTGCCATGAGCTGGGCAAACCATCATGACCTCATGTGACTACACTTGATATGGTTTGGGGTGCCCACACAACAACAAAGAATACTCCCAATATTGTACTATGGGGAGTGTTGATGCTTGGGGGGTGGGGTGGGCGTCGTTAATAGTGGAGGGGATTAGTGCGCCTGTATAGGGTGGGTATACAGTCGCGTGTAGGGTTTAGAGCTTCGGGTTGAGGTTTCAGGATTTGGGGCTCACCCACTCCCCTACACTGAACACGACTCCCTGGTGCTTAGGAGGGAATGGGGAAACAGATCATAGGGATTATTATCAGGGATTATTTAGGTGGACCCTCCACCCAGTAATAGTGACTATCATGGATAGTACTGATTATATTAGGGTCCTAATATATTCCTATTATACCATTATTACAGGGTGGGGGGTCTTCCTAAGGGATTATATAGGGACTACTATAGGGATCCATTCCCCCATTCCCTCCTAAGCACCAGGGAGATGAAATTTCGAGACAGTTTTTAAAGGGACCCTACTGGGAACCCCAAATAGGGAGCCACAAGAATACGGCAGGAATATAATAGAATATAAGGACCCTGGTAGGTATATTCCTATTATATACCTACTATATTCTTGGGGTTCCCGGGTTTGGGGTTCCCAGTAAAGTCCCTTTAGTTTTGTCTTCTTGGTAGAGCTGGTTCCCATTCCCGTGAGGACGGATGTGTTGTTTCCTGGGGACAGCCCCTGGGCAGCAACTAGGAACCTGCAAAGGTGTCTTCCTTAGGATTTAGGGTTTCGGGTAGAGGGTCGAGGGAGCCTAAACGATTACAAATTTCATTTTGAGGTTTATGTGCGGTATCATGTACCATAGTTCTACAACTACAAGGAATCCAGCAAGAACCAAGGAATCCAGCTAGAACCACAGTGTATGGAATGTCATTCTTTATTGCTTTGGCTTGACGAGGCCCTATCTATTAACCTCTCGCGAGGCAGACAAGCGTTACCGAAATCCTCTTGTTTTCGGCTGAAGGCCCTGGGTATTGTCGGAGTCTGTAGTACATGATATTTTTTTGAGGTCCAGATAGTACCTTTCATGATGTTCGGCAGTCCCGCGCAGTAGTCTGCGCAGCTAACAAATGTAAACCGCAAGTCCTTAGTGGAATCATCTAGGCCCCAAGCTCTTGTAGTCCAGCCTCCTGACGGTAAATCCACCCACTAATATCAAATATTCCCAGTAGATTTTGGTATGGCAGGAAGGGAATGTTTTGTGTTAGGGCCTGGTGGGGGTTCTGAAATTAGGAGGAAGAGATTTATTACTTCCTGGACAACAATGTGTCTTGGATCAAGCGATCCCCATGCTGAACACTAATCATCTGGACCTCTCAGCTCTAGATGTCTAGACTTCATACTGTGAACCGCTCTACGCCCAAAGCTCCAATGCCCAAATCCTAACAATCCCTCACCGCATCATGGCCCTTCAACCCTAAACCCTAAACCCTAAACCCTTAACCCCAAGCCTAAAACCAACGGACATAATCATCCCCAGAGGCAATTGTATGGGGCCCAGCATTTCGACGAACCAGATTATCTCCGAGAGGTGCCTGACTGAGAAATGCTAAATGTGCAGTCTTCGTAACTTAGGGTTTAGGCCCTAAACCCTAAACCCTAACCCTAAACCCTACACCCTAAGCCCTAAACCCGCAGCGCTAAACCCTAAACTCCAAACCCTAAACCCAAGGGACTCTCAAATAGGACGGACCCCCTAGATGATTTCTAGGTTCGCTTCGAAGTATCTAAGGGCCCTTCTTACTGGGTCTGTCCTATCTGGGGGCTTATGGTTTAGGGGTTGCCCAGGAATCTACCCTGAATGTGCCCTTATGGCTGTGATTATGGGTTTAGGGCTATTATTTTATACACCTTTAGGGTTGGTCCCCCAGAAAACTAACCTAAGATTTCCTTGAATAGAGCGCACGTTCATAGCAGTCCTTCAGAGCAAGGAGGGCTCTTACCCAGTTCAACCACCCAGAGACACGACTCGAATGGGGCTCCTCAATATCATGGGTGGCTTTCGGCGGTCCTTGAAACCTTAAGCCCTAAATCCTAAACCTTGAGTCCTAAACCCTAGACCCTGAATCCTAAACCCTAAACCCTGAATCCTAAACCCTAAACCCTAGACCCTGAATCCTAAACCCTATAAACCCTAAACCCTAAACGGAAACCATCAGTTCTCCAGTGTCG
>CAJNIZ010040025.1:0-23158 GCA_905231905.1 Symbiodinium pilosum | reverse complement strand
CATTATGGTAACTTAATTCCCCAAACCCTAAACCCTAACCCTAAACCCTAAACCCTAAGCCCTAAACCCTAAACCCTAAACCCTATATACCCATTATGGTAACTTAACTTAAGTTCCCTAACAGCAACCCAGTTTTGGGGCCTGCCATGTGAGTTTCAGGCAGGATCGACTCTCAGCCTTCCCCTCGAACCCTACATTTGGGGTCATTCCCCCTTACAGTAACTGTTACCACAATGGGTTATAGGAGTTATAAGAACCCCCTTAATAAGGCCCCTTTAAGGACAGTTACTGGGAGGGGGAATGACCCAACCTACATTAAGCAAATGACATTGCACGCAGTTCATGACTTGGGTCCTGGGCTTAGGATTTAGAGTTTGGGGTTTGGGGTTTAAGGTTTGGGCTTCAGGATTCAGGGTTTAGAGTTTACTCTCATTCAACACAAGACTAAGCCCCCTAAGCCCCCAGAGCCCGGAGGCAGTTGCGCAACATACAGTACATTGCTGCCACCCGCTTCGCGTTTGCTGCGCTCCAAAGAGACGGGCGTGTAGTGACCTGCATCTTGTTTTGGGCGGCGCTGGGGGTGGGGGTCGAGGGAGGTTAGGCGGTTGAAGGTTCACTGAGGTACCTGAAGATCAGAAGTATGTAGAATGTTAGCCGTTTTCGATCTTGTTACGGGTTTTGGGGCATTCTTTTTCCTACTCTTGAACCCCAAAGGGTTCCAAGGTCTTAGGATTAACCGCGTGCAGGCCTACTCGCATACTGTTCCTTTTTTTCAGGAATTAGGAAAAGGTTTGTCGGACGTAGCGTGGTGATAGTACCTGGGAACTGTGAGGCTAGCATAGTAGGTCAGACCTAAACTGAATCCAAACCCTAAGCCCTAAACTGCATATGAATCCTTGAGATCTGAGCTGTCCTGAACGATTGTTCCTTGACATGGAAACAAGAAAAACCATGCATGGAGCTACCGCAATGTCCCTTCCACATTTTTTTGGAGATGGGGCACAAACCCTGAATCCAAAATCATGAACCTGAACTGATTTTGGGGCAACTGCACACGAAATCCGTTGAAATAATGCTGGCCTACTCTGTTTCGGTGGGGTGCATTTGATTGCACAAGAAGCCTCCCGACCCTAATCCCTGGAACTGGTTTAGGGTTTGGGATGGGGCCCCAGAAACCAGAAAAATCAGGCCTGAACCCCAACCTGGGTGTGAAACAACATGGGCACAAATGTAAGATGCGCTACATCCTAAGCCCCACTTGGACTCGACGGGACGCACATTTTGGCAAGCACACGCCCTTGAACAAATTTTCCGTTCTAGGTAAATTCTGAGTCCACACTTTTGCGAGTCAAGTTGAGATGAGCTCAAGTTTGGCTTTGGATACTTTGAATGCTAGGCCCTAAGCCCTAAGCGTTTAACCCCAAACCAGCTCATTGAGGAAGTTGGGACGGCAATATACTGAAGATTCTGCCTTCCGTACAGTGCCCTTGCTATCTCTATAAACTCATGCAGACTTACTTTGTCTATTGCACACCCTAAATCCTCAACCCTAGCCCTACGCTCCAAACTCTGACCCCTGAACCCTTATCCTGATTCCCTAAACTGAAAATCTACTCCAGGGCCCTCGACCCTAATCCTTCAACCCCCCACCCCAAATCCCTAAAGCTTTAACCTTAGTCCATAATCCCTGAGCTCTAAACTTTACCCCTTTACAGGGTTGCGGCGTCTGCGAGCATAGTTCAGGTTACCTGGGGCGACGTCCGTTACGGCGGTGACAGCCCCTTGCCAGAACTTTTCTAGCTTGAGATTTTGATTTCAGAGTTTGGGCTGAGGGCTTTAGTGTTTGGGGTGAAGATTTGTGCTTAAGGGCTTCGGGTCGCCGTGTTTTGGGTAACACGTGGTTTAGGGTTTAGGGATGGCAGCTCCTCAGAACATTGACAATGGTCCAAGCAGCTTCTTTGCGCATGACTTCCGCAGCATGCATGACAGGCTATGCAGCCTCACAGTCATAAGTCTTTCCAAAGCATCCTCAGAAAATCCTTCATGTGGACTCCTGCAACATTGCTTATGACTCGTTTTGTCTCCCCACGGTTCCAAAGGGTACCCCTGTTCTTAGACAGGCCGAAAAGCTTCTGACTGCTTTCATAAATTTCCAAAACGGACAGACCTTGCTCAAAAGCACCTGAAGCATGTTGATGAGAAGAGCCCCAAGAGATGGTACCAAGTCTTCAATAATCAGAGCCCGTAATCCCAAGCTGTTAGGGTTTAGGGGTTAGGATTTGGGGTTCCGGGTTTAGGGTTTAGGGCTGAGGTTTAGAGCGCAAAGCAGAGCTAAAACCTCAAACCTTTGAACTTGCGCTCTTTCACAGCCCGAACCCCAAGGCATAAACTTGAAACCCAAACCCTGTGCCCCCAAACCTTAAACTCCACACCCCAGAACCCTATAAACCCTAAACCCTAAACCCTAAATAGTAGTTTCCATTTTCTTTTCCATTATCCCTATATAAACCCTATATAACCTCCACACCCCAGAACCCTATAAACCCTTAAAGCCCTAAGCCCTAAGCCCTAAACCCTAAACCCTCAACCCTAAACCCTAAACCCTAAACCCTATAAACCCTAAACCCTATAAACCCTTAAGCCTCCAAGCTCGAGTAGGAAGCCTTAGACCTCGGCTGCGCAGCCTACACTCTGAACTCTTGTGCCCTAAGCCCTAGGGTTGAGGGTTTAGGGGTTTAGGGTTTAGGGGTTTAGGGTTTAGGGTTTAGGGGTTTAGGGTTGAGGGGTTTAGGGGTTTAGGGTTTAGGGCTTAAGGTATAATAGCCACAAACCCCTAAAAACTGCCAAAAAGGCGGAAATTCTGGACACACTAGGGATCCAGGTAGTCCCAAACCTCAAACCCCTCATACTTCTATATTTACTCAAAAGCTTTGCCGAGGTGGAACCCAATGGTCGCACCCCCAAAAGGGCTACAATATATAATCCGTATACACCCCTGGTATACACCGCTTATTTGGGCCCCTCCACCCCTGGGGTGCAAAGGGTTTAGGGTTTAGGCTTCCATCCGAGGAGGTGAACCCAAAACACACAAGTCGCCCTGAACCCTAAACGTCAAATCCTAAACGCTTACCCCTAAACCCTACATCCTAAGCCTCAAACCCTTAACCCTACACCCTAAACCCTGAACCCTAAATCCTAGGCCTCAAACCCTGAACCCGAATCCTTAACCCTAAGCCCTGAATCCTAAGCCTCAAACCCTTTACCCTACACCCCTAACCCTAAACCCTAAATCCTAAGCCTCAAACCGTTTGACCTAAACCTTAACTCTAAACCCTGAATCCTAAACCTTAAACCCTAAATCCTAAGCCTCAAACCCTTAACCCTAATCCTTAACCCTAAGCCCTGAATCCCAAACCTTAAACCCTAAACCCTAAATCCTAAACCCTAAACCCTAAATCCTAAACCCTAAGCGGCTTTGTCAGGCGAAGCTCTGCACCACCGGCTGACTGAGGTCCCCGCTTTTTACTGGGTTCCCAGGGCTTCGATACAGTTGAGGGTTTAGGGTTCAGGGTTTGGGGTTTAGGTTTGAGGCTTCAGGGTTGAGGGTTCAGGGTGTAGAGTTTAGGGTGTAGGGTTTAAGGTTAGGCTCAGGGTTTGTAGAGTGATTGTCTGGCTTTTCAGATTTATCATTTAGGCTTTGCAGGGTACAGGTCTGGAGTTATAGTCTCGAAATTTTGGGTTGTAGAGTGTATGCTTTCATGCGAGGCTTGAAAACAGGGGGTAGGCTTTCATCAGGTGCCTGCGTTGGGATGAAGGGTCTGGGTTTTGATTACGTTTAGCCCCTGAACTCTTTAAACTTAGCGTTCAGGGTCGTACGGTTGAGGGCGCGCGCTATCCGCTCGAACTTGGTGGCACGGAGTTTTTGGCATCGTGTTGTTTTTTCAAGCTCGCTGCCTGGTGCATGGGGTTTGAGAAAAACCGTAGTTGTGTCAGCAAGCAAGTTCTCAAGAGTAGTATTGAGTACGAAGTAATGACTAACGTTAGAGGCATGAGTTGGCACGGAATTTTGATCCTCAGAGGTTTCATGCGCCCTCAATGCCACATCCAAAAATCTTGCGCAGACCCCAGGCCTTGTTTAGGTCGACAGTCTCGTCAGATGCGGTTGGGGTCGGGATAACCAACGTTCCAATTCCTGAAGCCAAAATGCTAAACTCTTTTACCCGAAGTCCTAAACCCTGTTTCCTAAATCCTTTTAAGCCCATTATACTAAACTCACAACCCTCAATCCAAAACCTTAATTCTGGAGGTCCGGTCCATCGTTGCCTCCTCGGGCGCATTCGCGGCGCTGTGCACAGATGGCTCTGTGGTATTTGGGCAGAATCTCATTCCCCTTTTATTTGGTTTAACATCACCTTTTTTTTTTCATGGTTAGAAGGAGTTCACAGTACCCCCCTAAACCCTAAACTCTAAACCCTAAACCCTAAGCCAAAGTGATGTCCGTTCTGGTCACATAGGAGACCTGAGAGATGGGGCACGATTCTAATGTCTAGGGCATGCAGGGTTTAGGGTGTAGGGACGCCTTGTAGTCCCTAAACCCTAAACCCAGAAGGAGGGATTTTCGTGGTGCTATTCTTTGCATTTCAATATTCAGGTTTGATCGGGCGCTCAATCCTCTAGGGTTAGGTTTACAGCCAAGAACATTGGGAACTATTTGTATTAGATTGCGGGTGGATTGTTGCTGGGTCATCGCAGGTATGCTGGCTTGTATCAATCGTCCCAGCGCTAGTCTAGAAATTGAGTGAATAATTCTTCAAGCGGATTTGCTGGCACGTCACAGACACTTTGTTACTGACTCAAGAAGCCAAGTTTTTTTGGATACCTTGTCTGTGTGTGGAGGTCTTGAATATGCAGGTTTCAAATCTAGAGTAGCATCATGTTCCTCCTGTTTCTGGAGCAAGAAAACCTGACTGGCCTTCTTGGCACGAAGGTGGAGTACATACGTCATAGACCCAGCCTAATGTATCATCGCCTTATCAGTTTGCATAAGGCATAGATGCGTCAAACGCCAACCTTGGGTTGTTGCCTCATGCTTCACACGAACCATCGTATGCCGCCTTTTAAACGACATTCCCTGAACAGCAGTAGAGGCTCCACAGGACCTTGCTGACTCAACACTTGTTCCCAGGTTTCGCGCCTCCTTTGACCCTCAAAACCCCAAACCCTAAACCTTTGGAGCCCTCTTCTCCTCTCCTCCACGTCTGGGTTTGTTTGGGTTTCGACCTTTGAGTCCTTCACGTGGAGAGTTAGCAGTGAAGCGTATGTAGCTCTGCACCCGCCGGGGCTCGCCACCTACCCCAAAGGCGAGGTCTTCTAGGTTCTTCAGACCCTAAACCCTATAGGGTTTAGGGTTTAGGGTTTATTCGTTAAATGCACTTACCCCGCACCCCTAAACATGCTCACGCTCCAGAAGCCCTAAACTTTGAGCGTGCTCATTATGAATTTAAAGCTAAGCTCTAGATCCTTGACGCTAAACTATTACACCCACAAACCCCTGAACGTGAAACCTAAAGTTGAACCCCCCCAACGCTTATTTCCAGATTCTAAAATCTCAACCCTAAACTGCTGAAATTTCAAACCCAGAACATTGAAACCCTCGTCTGCTTGTGGGGTAGGGGGAAGGGTTCTGCAAAGAGGGCTTAGGGTATAGGCTTCTGCCATAGATGTCAACATGTTATTGGTATCCATACAGGCTTCCCTAAGCCCTAAACTTTAAACTCGAAACCTTAGACCCTAAACCCAAACACCACTCCCACATCCGTCCTTTCCTGCAGCACCCCCATATGCCATTCAACCGGGCCCCTAGATCCTAATTCCTTAAACCCTAAGCCTTGAACCCTGAACCCTAAACTCTAAAACTAAAATCTGAACTCTCATCTCTAAACCCTAAACTCTACCCTTCCTCAACCCCCCAGGTCACCTGGGGCGATGCCCGCTACGGCGGCGACTCGTCTGCACTGGCGGAGCAACTTCAAGACTTGCGGAGGCTCTGGGGGGGAAAATATAGGGGATATATAGGGATAACGGAAAAGAAAATAGAAACTACCACAATATATAGGGTTCTATTGGGGTTATATAGTGGGTTTAGGGATTGAGGGGTTAGGGTTTTAGGGTATAGGGTATAGGGTTGAGGGTTTAGGGTTTGGGGTTTAGGGTTGAGGGTTTAGGGTTTGTTGTGGGCGGGTTGAAGTTTTCAGGTTTGAGGAGAATAGGGTTTAGGCTTCGGGGTTTAGGGGCCAGGATTTGTGCGGTTTCGAGTTGGAGGTTAGGATTCATAAGACCTTAGGGTTTAGGGTTTAATTGTCCAAGTACCTCATAACCATTAACTTACCCTACACGTGTACAACAACTAATAGTACCGGAAACCCGACGACCTGATAATTCGGCACATGGACCCTGAGGGGGATTCAGGATTTAGGCGAGTTTTTGGTCTTGGTGCTGGGGACCTGGTGTTACAATTGAGCGTTTAAGGGTTTAGGTACGGGTTTTCCTAAGTAAGCATAGAACTTCAGAAGTGTTCTGCACAGCTGAGGGGAGTTGTCCACAAAAAGCATGAACAAGCCCTGACAGTCCGTAAGCCCTAAATGCAAGCCTGGGGCCCTGAGTTAAACCTCAGACCACCAAATTAAACCTGAGCCCTACCTGGACCCCTAAAGCATGTAGAATTATAGCCTTTTGGGCTGTTTTCAGGGGTTTAGGGCTATGCTTTTGGGGTTTAGGTAAGCCTTAATCCCAAACCCCGTAAGCCTGTAACCTTAAACCCCCATGAACCTACACCCTGCCTGTAACCTCATGTACCTACAGTTCTTTTAGGAAATGCTCCATTATTCCTAGGTATAGTTCGGCATAATCCGTAAAACTGTATGTAGGTAAATCGGGGCTACAGATAAACAAAAAATCCTCAGCTTCACACAAGCTATCTGCCAGGCCCTTAATTCCAGGACTCAAAAACACACATACCCCAACCCTAAACCCTAAACCCTAAAGTATATAGAATTATCGGCTTTTGGGCTGCTTTTAAAGATTTCGGGCCATTAATTTTACATACTTTTGGGGCTTAGGAAACCCTAAACCCTAAACCCTCTTCCCCCTCGCATGGAGGCTTCTGCGGATGAAGCGCCGCTTCTTCGAAGTCTCGCAGACGCGAGACCCTCCAGAGCCGTATGAGCGCATCGCGCGAGAGGTGAAAGACTGCCACAGGGTCTATACCTGCACCCCAAAGGTAGGTAGAATGATAGCCCAAAACCACCTAAACATTTAGCCCAAAAGGCCATTATTCTACATACTTTATGGGGTTCCGGTAACCTAAACCCCCTCAAGCGGGTTTTATTAGGGATTATATAAGGGACTACTATAGAGGTGATTAAAGCGGGTACATGGCCTACCAGTTGCCCCAATCATCCACAATTGAACAGGAACCATCGACGAGTAGGTAGGCATAACAAATAAAAATGCAGGTAACTGTGGTTATGGGAAGGGCTTGGGTTTTAGGGTAAATGGATTAGGGTCTGAGTTTAGCGTTCAGTGTTGAGGCTTCAGGGTTTTAGCGGGTCTTGAGTCTTGAGCTTAAGATGGAGCTTCGTGGGTTTTGTGAGGTATTCAGGGGTGCTTGGCACCCTCAAACGGATTTATGCTACCTTCATGCCTCATACCCCTGAACCCTAGAACCTAAACCCTAAACCAACCAACCCTAACACAAATTGTTGTTCGCGCCTCAGTAGGGAAGCAGGGAGTATATTATATAGCTTTGAAATTTAGGGTTTAGCAAACCCTAAACCCTAAAACCCTAAATCCTAAACCCTAAAACCCCAAACCCTAAACCCTAAAACCCGAAACCCTAAATCTTCTTGACTGGAGGATGGACAGGATACTTGCCATTCCATGTATACCTTAGGTGGACCCCCCNNNGATAATAGGGATTATATTAGGGTTTAGGGTTTAGGGATAATAGGGAATTATATTAGGGTCCTCTTATATTCCTATTATACCATTATTACAGGGTGGGAGGTCCTCCTAATGTATTCCTTTCCACACCCTGTCATAGGGAAATAGGTGCAAAGGAAGAGCCTAAACCTTAAACCCCTGAAGCGTGTCTCGCTGGTTAGGGTTTAGGGTTGAGAGTGTGGGGTTAAGTAAGGATTAGGGTCTAGGGTTTGGGGTTTAGGGAGGAGGTTTCAGCTCTAGATATTCACGGTGTACTCACGCTACGTACGCGGCTCCCGACATTGAGGGAGAGGTCAGTTATAGGATTACCTTCCTTCTCCACTGGAGTCAGGGAAGGGTTACCCTAAACCCTAAACCCTCCCTAAACCCTAAACCCCCCTCAAACCCCAGACTTATGCCCTTGCCCCCCAAGGACCCCTGAACCGAATCTGCTCAAAACATCTTTAGACACACTAGCGAGTGTGAAGGAGCCTTCAGAAGAGCTGCAAGTAAATTACCCTAGGGTTTAGGGTTTGGGGTTTGGGGTTGAGGGCTTAGGGTTTAGGGTTTAGCGCCGCAGAAAAGTGGCTCTAGATAAGCAGATGGCCTCTTCCCAAGGGGCCTACGTGGGAAAGGGGCCTCTTACGCGAGAATCCATTTTTCCATTCGTGTTGTGCAGTCGTCGGCAAAGCAGGCGTAACCCTACACAAACTAACACGGTACGACGGGTTTGGGCTGTGATTCAGGAAAAATGTGTGAGTGTGTCTATATATACATATGTGTATGTATATATATATATATAGACACGCATTATTATGGCATTTTCCATAAAAAGCGGGCGCCCAATATAGACCCCAAAATCACTTGACCTTTTATTATGGGAACCCACCCCCCCACCCAAAAGGTACCCCTAATTTTGGCAACCTCCTACATGCCTCTGCACATATATATATATATACACATACGCAGACGCACCATATACTTGACGTCCGATTGGAGAGACCACAAGCAGGAACTAGTCTGGTCACATGAGGGTTTGGGGCTTCGGGCTGGGGTTTTGGGGTTAGAATTCTATAGGGGTCTCCAAAGTAATTTCTAAGTTTATGTCACCATAATTACAATAACAACCCCAAAACATGATTTTTAGTGAGGTTCTGAGGCCAGTTTGGATTTGAACGCTAGCCTAAACAGAAACCCTGAAACCATGTACAGGAAGCAGAAGCCGCAAGTAAAGCGGAAGCACTGGACGAGCGGCCAACGGTGGAAGACTTGAGGCACGGGGTGCCTCAGGGTTTAGGGTTTTAGGCTTTAGAGTTTTAGGCTTTAGAGTTTTAGGATTAGAGTTTGAGGTTCAGGGTGGAGGGTGTGTTTAGCTTTGAGTTGTTTGTGGGTTTGGGGTTCAGGGTTCCGGGTTTATTTACGTGTTAGCTTTTGGGGGCTAACTGTAATCGGGCGGTTCAACAATCGATATCGATACCTATGCGATATTTAGCGGTGCTGGTATTGCAAGTATTGCGAACCTTCAGTTCGGTTCGGTATCGATACCCGCCGGCACCACTCCCACCCAACCCCTTCACCCCTCCCCCACCTCCACCACTCCACCCTTCCACACCCACTCTCACCCCTCCACCCCCACCCACGCAACGGGTGGAGGGGTGGAGAGGGATGGATGAGGGTGGTGAGGGTGGGGATGGATGGAGGGGAGGGGGTCAAGGGGTGGAGGGGTGGGTGAAGGGGGAGGGGTGGGAGTTGCGATATTCTGCGGTGCGGACCGGTTCGGTTCGGCCAATACGTGCCTTCAAAGTCAGCGGTGCTGCCGGTTCGGTTGACGATACACTGCGGTATGCGATAAAGGTATTGTTGTAACGATCATTTTTATTGCCAGGCTTTTTAGTTTCGGGGTATAGGGGTATAGGGTGAAAGGTTCAGTGTTGGGGCTTGCGGCTTTGTATTTAGGGTTGCTTCAAAGGGCTATGCTCTTAAGCCTATCTCCCACCCGGTGCGACACGAAACCCTTAACCCCATATATCATTGCATATCAACTGTACGTAGAATTCTCATTTTTTTGGAATCCATGGGAGATTTGGACCAGTATTGCAACCGCATCTAGAATTCTGGCCTTTTTTCGCAATCCTTTGGTTGATTTTGGATTCATTTTGTCCTCCAGGTGAAGGTTGAGAGTTCCTGATGCCTAAGCCCTGTAAGCTCTGACTCCAAAACTTCATGGCAGGTGGATGAGGTTAATCGTGAAGACCGGCGGCGGTATCTTCAAAGAGAAAGTTCCTTGCCCGCAGTGATTCACGCTGGACACTGGCTTATGGTTTGAGGTTTATGATGCCAGGCCCCTTTATGAGGTGGTCTATACGGACATCTACGGTTTTTTAAAGGTTTTAAGGCCTAAGCCTTCAATCATAAAAAATATTATGGGTCATCGAATCATAGGATTCAGGGGTTAGGTTTTTGGAGATTAGGGGTTAAGGGCTTAGCCAGGAGGTCGTAGGAACAAGGCTGTAGGGCTGAGGTTGGATATCGCCCCCGCTCAGTAAGAGTTGGATAGTACTTATGCTATGAGCTCGAGGCGAAACTCCTTAAAGATGGGATATGTAAGGGATTATATACGGGACTGTTAGAGGGGTCACAAAGGGATGCCACTAGTTTAGGCTATAGCTCATAGGATTATATCTAGGCCTTATTTAGGATTCACCCTATTATAGACTGCTACTGCAAGCGCGCAGTACACAAGGCTTAGGATTCAAGGATGTATATTGTAGGTTCAGAGCAGTTAAGGCTGAAGAAGGTTGTAGAAATTTGGGTTTAGGGACCCTGGGTAGAGCATACCCTATACTAGGCATGTCACATGTCTATAGAAGATAGTCTTCCTACATCCTCCTTAAAAGCCTAAACCCTCCGCGGGCCTCGAAGGTCCCCCTCAAGTCGATAGAATATTGATTTGCCCAATATCATAATAAGATCCTCTTATACCCCTTCTTCAATGCACTCAATACCTAATAACCATATGCTTACCCAAAACCTGTTCTATAATTACTCTTACTCAAATCCCAAGTACCTAATGATTGGATACTTGGACCCTTTGGGTAAGGTCCCTAAACCCTAAACCCTAAACCTTTAAACTCTAAACCCTAAACCCTAAACCCTATAAACCCTAAACAAAGGTCATGCCCTCCATGGGCGAGATCAACGACTTACTCCGGAGTCGCCAGGGCGACGAGGGGACGACGAGCTCGGAAGGCCGCTACACCCCTCAGGGTCCAAGGACCCAAATAATAGGGTCCCTTTAAAGTGTTTATAGGGGGATATATAGGGATAAATGGGGACTGTAGAAGTGTCCCAGGACCCAATAATAAGATTTTAGGACCCCAATACCATAGATATTAATGGGATTTGGGCCCTAAAGCCCTATTATTTGGGTCCTTGGACCCGTAGGGAAAGGGATTCTTGCCTGGGCGCTTTGGGTCTTTTGGGGTTTAGGGTTTGGGGCTTTCGGGTTTTGGCGTCTAGGGCTTTGGGTCTAGAAGTTTATGGCTTAGGGATTTCAGATTTAGGGGCCTAGGAGCTAGGGTTAAGGGGCTTACTGAGATGGAAGTGGTTAGCAAATATCTTTAACAGTTGTTATCTGCGCATATGAGGGGGGATACTCTACGTTCCCAACCGTGTATGCTGCGTTGTAGCGCATGTGCCAGGCCGTAAAAAAGACGTATAGAGCGGAGAAAATGAGGTCTAGGTCGACAATGTTGGGTTTTAAGGTTCCTGGTCCAAGCTTTACGGGATTTTCGTGGTTTCGATTCTTCACTTAGAGGTTCAGGGCTTGCGCATAGGAAATCCTAAATTCAGAGCCCAGGTTTTGAATGCTCTTCATGCCGGCTCGGGACATACCATGGGGTCCTAGTCCTGCACCCAAAAGCTCCAAATAAGTAGTATCTTATTTGGGGTTACTATGGTACCCACCATAGAGTACGATTATATCATCCTTCTGGGTATAGTATTTTATATAAGGAAGATTTTTCTTATTAGGTTCAACCACCATAAAAAGCATTATTCAAATGACCTGTAGTCCAAACTCTTTAAAGGGGGTTATATAGGGGACTGTCTAGGTTTCCTATTATAGGGCTTATTAAGGAGGATCGTAGGAGTGCAGACTATAACTCAAATTCTGAGAGAAACCCACTGGCAGTAGTTCAAGGCCTTTGGCGGTTTAGGATTTAAGGCTTAGGGCTAGTTTGCTTCCATTGCATCATCAGCTGCATCACCATCATCGCTCCTCGTGCGTGATCATGTCTTGTGAACACAAGTTAGCGCTCGGCAACTTTTGTGCGAACCTTGTTTGAGGGCATGCAAGGTATCCTACTTTGCTTGAAGAGCCTCATCCCCTGGTAGAAGACAAAATCACTCCAGCCCTGACCTCTACACCCCAAACCCCAAACCTAAACCCTCAACCCTAACCTCCAAAGTTCAAACCACGGGCCCTAATTTCAATCATGGGCCGCAACCTGTTTCCTGGATCCTAGCTAGGGGCGTTTAGCGTTGGGTTTAGAGGGTTTCATAGGGTATATAACAGGTATCTAAGGATGACAGCATTAGGAGCCTATACTAGGGCCCAGAGTTCCAACCTGAACCACAAACCATGGCCCCTGCACCCTAAACCACCCTGCCCTAGTACCCTAAACCCAAAACCCAAACCACCCTGCCCTAAGACCCTAAACCCGAAACCCAAACCCTAAACCCTAAAGCCTAAGCCCTAAACTGGCGAGACCTGTACAGGATCCGCGCCGGACCACCAGAGCACGCATGGTCCATTGGGTCAAAGCTAATGGCAAAGCTGGCAAAGCTAGCTCAACGGCTTTCGCAACCAAACTCCTTTGGGGTTATTTAGGGTTTAGGGTTTAGGGTTTTAGGGTTTTAGGGTTTTGGGGTTCAGGGTGCAGGGCTTGGGTTTCAGAGTTTAGGGCTTAGGATTCAGGGTTTAGGGCTTGGGATTCAGAGTTTAGGGCTGAGGATTTTGGAGAAGGTTTAGAATTAAGGGTCTAGGGTTCAGGTGTTTGAGGGTGTTATAGTTTCAAGGCTTTCTGTTCCCCATGGGATTATATGGGGGCGATGGGCGTCTCTACTATTAGGAATGAAGGTTTAGGGTTTTGGGTTTGTTATTCATATAAATAGGAATTATGTTGAGAAATTCCCGTATTGGGGTGTTGAAGCGGTATAGGCCCCGTTTGAGCAAGGACACTGGTAGTTATGGTCACTCGTTTGGGGTTCCATGTTAGTTCGGGCGGAGTGTAGGGTTCAGGGGTCTGGGTTTAGGGTTCAGGGGTTTGGGTTACTTTCGAGGCCTGAGGGTTAGGATCTAGGAGTGTGGGAGAGTCTAGAACTAAACCTGAAGACCCAAAACCCTAAAGCCCAAAACCCCGAAACCGTGAAATCTTGAACCCAGACCCCTAAATCCTGAACCCTAGACCCTACAGGGTAAATCCGCAATCCTAAGCCTTAAACCCTTAAGCTGAGTGATTGGGGAGAGAGCGTCTGTCGAGGTTTGCCGCTGGGTGGCTTCAGTAGGGGCATTCAGGGTTTAAGCTTTAGGGTTTAGGGTATGGGGATTTAGGGTTTAGGATTTAGGGTGTACGGTTTAGGTTTGGGGGTTTAAGATTTCGGATTTAAGGTTTGGCGTGCTTGGTTTAGGTTCAGGGCTTAAGGCATAGGGTGTAGGGTTCTAGCTTTGAATTTAAGATTTTGGGGTTCGGGGCTTCAGATGCAGGGTTTAGGTGAAGGGCTTTATGCTGCGGTTGTATTGGGTAGGTTTAGGATCTAAGAGTTTAGGGTGTGGGGTTTAGGTTCAGGGTTTCCGGTCTAGGTTCAGTATTGATAAGAGGATTCCATCCCCTTGCACCTTTCGTGTCCAAGTCTGGGTATGACAGGCAGGAATTGGGGTTATAGCCCCCCTTAAGTAGCTAGAATACGGTTTTGGGTATGTTATAATAAGATCCCCATATATCCCATATTCTATCTACTTAAGGGGGACTATATAGTTGGCTGTGGGATCGCGCCCCCAAAGCCTAAATCCTCGAATTTTAGGGACCCAATTTTTGGAGGTACCGTGAGGGGATCAAGGTTGAGGAGGTTTTTGGCGTGCAATATGATGTGCCAAGAACAAGTGGAATAGTGTGAAAAATGCAAGGCTGAGAATAGTAGGGATCCGCTATAACGAGGTGATTCTAATACAGCATAGACTTCGGCCACCGCGGGTGCTGGGCACCCACAGCAAACCTCGAAATTGTCGGAGAATGTCTAGGCAACAGGACCAGATGGGCAGGAATGATGTTTGTTCCGTGGTTGGCGGGTCTACGGGGCAGAGTTTTGGGTTTAATAATATAGAATGTGCATGCAAATTCTGAGTCCCCGTTGCAAGTTGCGATTGGCTACAAGAGTGTTTTCAAAAACTTGTAAGTCAGCGACCCACTAGCCCACATTATCCTAGACCAGGAAACCCATGTTCCCTAAACCACACTAAACTACCCTGCACTACCCCAAGCCCTGTAAAACCCATCTAAGCACTGCTTGTCCTAAACCCTCGACCCCCAAAAGTATGGCGGGTGCTGACCTAGATGGCATTGCCGGGCTACTGTTGTGGAAAAAAAATCCTCCATGACCCAAATTACCTTATACACTGGCAAGTAGTTATTTCAGCGCACTACCTAAGTACCTTCTGATTCTGCAAGGAAAGTATACTAAGGTCATGTAGGTTGCTGTGTTTCTGATGTATGTATGCGCCTGCCCATTTGGCTGTTGCGGGAGCGCTTCTGCCGCACAAGTGCTTGAACGCAAAGCAAAAGTGTCGGGGGTACCAAGCCTAAACCCTAAACCCTAAACCATAAAAGAGGTTGCAGGCTCAGAGCTTTAAGTTATTAGGTTCATAGAGCTGCAAAGGATGTGATAAAGAAAAATCGTTCTTGCAGCTACCTTTGCAGATTGCCGTTGTCTTTGTGTTCTCTTTTTGTCGCGGACTTTTCGAGAATTTCCCGGCCGTTGTTTTGCAGATGTGGTTCTGGTCGTATGCAACGTTTTGTTGCTTGAATTTTGCCATTGCAAACAGGCGTTGCCCCAATCTGCAAAACATCTGCCTAAACAACTTTTGATACCATGTCAATGTCCGATATTTGTGAGTGTATGAGTCTTACAAGCTTGGAGTTTCGCTTCTTTGTTTGGGGGTTGGATCTTGGGGTTTTATCAGGGTTTCAAGATTATAGAGTCTAGACATGTACATGGGGCGCTAAACCCCTAAAGTGTGTCTTTGTGATCATTTTCTTCTCGGAGATGTCGGGCTCTTGAATCTTGAGGAAAGCAGACCTTGATCTGCATGAGTCACTGGCATAAGGAGGGCCCCTATCAAAGAGCATCCCCAAAAAAGGGCAGACCCTCCAGAGATATACGATAGTCCTACGTGGTTATCCAGACGCTTTGCCATCTGAAGCCCCTGGTATCAATCCCGGATTTATATGGTAGTTTTCTGAAATGGGGGAAGCCAAGTATAGACCCCCAAAAACTATAAACCTTACCATGGGGACCCCCAAAATGGCACCCCTAATTTGTGGAAACCTCCCATATGGGTAATGCTTTTACAGGGAGACCCACGGTCTCCAATCTTGCGTGAGATTAGGGTTTAGGGTTTAGGGGTTTAGGCTTTAGGGTTTAGGGCTTAGGGTTAAGGGTTTAAGGTTAGGGTTCAGGGCTTAGGTTAAGGGTTTAGAGTTTAGGGCTTAGGGATTAGGGCTTAGGGTTTAGGATCTCCCTTTTGGGGATCGTACTTTATCAAAAGAACGTAACCTTGTTGGGTTCAACCATTCAAAATACCACTTAACTGTCAGATGAGGGTTCCTACTCCAATCTATATTGAACCAGTATAGAGCAGGTTGGTTAACCCGAATCCAAAAACTCGAAACCCTAATCCCAAGACACTAAACCCTAAACTGTTGAACCTTGGGTCCTCGCAAAAAGACGGTTTCTTGTGGAGTCTAAGAGCAGTCGAGTCCAACTTCCTCAAGTATCTTACCTAAGCCCCTAAACTCCAAAACCCCAAGCCCCTTAAACCCTAAATCCTATAAACCCTAAATTACCTGAGAGTTTATACCCTAAACCTTAAAACCTCAAATCCTGATAGGGTTTAGGGCTTAGTGTTTCGAGCTTACCGTTTAGGATTTTGGTTTTAGAGTACGCCGGCAATCTTAATCTACAAGGTCTGAAGCCTATATAACCCCCATAGTTTAGGGTTTAGGGTTTAAGGTATAGGGTTTATGGTAGTATATTGGCTACACAGCCCAGGTCGTCTTTCATGTTTCATCTGCTTTTCCACTTGATTCTCCATCATGGAGGTAAAATCCCTGAAGACTCATGTCCCCGCAGAAAATCCTATAAAGCTAGTCCCTGATACAGGCCCCGACGCCCCATCTTTAGCCTTATTCCTCTGTGTATCTCTACATCACGGGCCCTTTGCCGGGCTTCCTCGTAAATGTTAGGGTTTAGGATTTTGGGTGTTTTCAGTTTGAGGGTTAACAATCGCTGGGTCCCTTTTGTGTTAGCCCTTCGTTCAGATTTTAATTGCTACCTGGGGGCCGGGTTGATGTTGGGAACGTGTTTTTGCTGTCAAGACGCATGCCGTAGATGTACCGTGATAATAGTTCAAGTTAGGTCAATCCCCTCTAATTGCAGTAATAGCCCGTAAATATGAAGGTAATCCGACCTTCTGATAATATACTTACAAGAGTCCCTTGTGGTAGCGATTACTGGGTGGGGCATTGACGCAACCTAAGCCAAGCCCTAAACCCTAAACCCCAAACTCCAAACCCTAGACCCTAAACCCTAAACCCTAAACCCTAAACCCCAAACCGTAAACCCCAAACCCTAAAACCTAGCTATCCCCCACCCATTGCTTTGTGGGGGATTGAGCCAAAGCTCAAGTTAGAGCGGCAGCAGAAGTGTGTGCGCTTCGTAGTAAATGAGGAGTTTCATGGTGTCTGGAGCCACCTTCCCCATACTCCCTGGTTTAGGGTTTAGGGTTGAGGCTTGTACCCTAAACCCTAAACCCTAAACCCTAAACCCTACCTACATTTTAGTAGCCATTCCCCTTACTCAGTAGGTTTCACCCAAAAAGCTGCGCAAAGGGCAGAGGATTCAGGGTCGGGCCTATCTGAGCAAGTTATGATGGTCTTTAAATGAGGCGAAGAGCGGCTTACATATGAGCTATAGTCTAAACTCCTAGTATCCCCCTCAGTAACCGGAATAATCGTACCCTATATAATCCCTTTTAAGGAGTTTAGACTACAGCGCATTCCAAGTTGACTTTATTTGGTGTCCGGAAGTATTACGAACATGGCCACCTGTACCAGAAAAACTTTTGCGGTGTAGAAGGCGCCCTCCCCTCGAACATCATAGTCCTTGAGCCCTAAACCCTGAACCATAATCCCTGAGCCCTAAACCCTAAACCATGATCCTTGAGCCCTGAACCCTGAACCATAATCCTCGAGCCCTAAACCTTACAAAGCCCAAACCTCCCAGAATGCTGGTCAGAGTCTCTAGGCCATGTCCTCCTGTAAGCAAAACACTAATATTGGGACCTAAATAGTCGCCAATATTTTGGCCTATATCATGTACTTCGGACCCCATGGGCTGGGGACAAAGCTTCCCCAATAAGCATGCGTGCCAAAATTAAAGATCAGCACAGCACATCCGCGTCTACATTCCAACGCAAAGTCCACGCAGCCACGACTAGAAAGAAAGGATAATTTTGGCACGTACCTTTTTGTGAAATTAGTTCTTCTTCGGCTGCCCTGCCTTGGAAGCATGGTTGGCTTTGGGGTGAAACGGGGGTCATGAAGAGGCACACCCCTAAAGAGGTTCTAGGGAAACATTGGGATGAATGTGGGTTAAGGGTCCAAGCACCCGTGTGGTAGGGTTTTGGATACCAAAGACCATTCAGACTATATAGTCCCTGTTAAGTAGATAGAATATGGGGTATATGGGGATGTTATTTTCATATACCCAAGCAATATTCTATCTACTCAAGGGGGACTATACCCCTAAACCATAAACCCTATATTCTATCTACTTAAGGGGGACTATAGCACTTCCCTACCGTTGGGGGCATGCAGGTGTTTGCAGGCTTCGTGCCTTCCTGGTGCTGCGTTACTGTACCAAAGCTGTGTAGTCCATGATGCCCCATAACCTCCAAACCCTAGCACCTAATGCCTAAAAACCCTAAACCTTGGGGTTACAGACACTCCAAGTCATGAAGGGTCAAGTTCATATGCGTATGTAGGGTAATAGGGCAAATCAAGGGCACCGGGAAAACCTGGTCGGTCCGGACGACCAGGTAAAAGTGGTGGTGCAGGTACTTCAGGAAGCAAACCTTTTCGATTGAGATGCTTCCGCTGCAGATGGTCAATCCCTTGTTGGTGGCGACTTTGACTAAACTGGAGGGACCCGCGACTGCGAAAGAGTGTGCGTAGACATTTGGATCGAGCGTGTTGGAACACGCCGATTGGGCATCACACCGCAGGTGCGAGCGGGAACCAGATCTAGATAACACTTCGCTGCACCTGCTTGTCGCTTGCCACGTGGTCTCACTTGACATTTTGGGAGTTGCATGGAAGTATCATTAAGTTGAGTACTTGGACCTCAAATACGGTAGGCTGTAAGGTTTTGTTTCGAGTTTGGGTTCAGAGCCTAGACTCCTGTTTCATGCTCAGACAGCGAACAAGCACTTATGTTTGATGCATGCGAAGGTGGTATTGGGGCATGTGAGGCCATGAGCCAGATGGCCAAATAGTGTATAAACCTTTGACAATCCCCATATGGAGGCTGGTTACATGGGTTCCCAACGGGGTGTCTGTAAACCTAAGCCCGGACCCAACTCTAGACCTTCAACCCCTAAACCTTAAACCCAACTCCATCCTGCAAGAATCTGGCCAACGTGGTTTGAGGGTTAGTTTTTTCTTTAGGGCTTGAGGTTCAGGGTGTGGCTAGATAGGCATATTGTGACATCTGGGCGAGAGTCCAACTGGGTAGTATTGTCTGTGTTGTTCTCCTTGAGCTCATAGCTTGCAGTCACCATTGTTCTTGTTGTTGCAGCGATGTGGCTGTATTTATTACCGTTATACCTTGCCTGCAAACTTTAAGACAGGGCTTGCGCGTCCGTTCCGTCACAACGCGGCTCAGCCGACACCGCGTGTAATCGATGGCGTCAACACGACTACCACTGAGAACATGCGACTCGCGTTTGCCATTTTCGTGATCGCTGTTAGCTGCTAAAGGTCCCAGGGACTTCAGCCGGCTTGCAAGCCTAAATAGGGTTGTCAAAAGATAGGTACTTTACACAAGTCATGGGTAGCTTCATGATGGAGATTAGATGACCCTGGGGTAAGTTGAAAAGATTGACATACTCTAACATTTTCCAATGCTTCTGGGCAAGGTTTCAAGGAGGACTCACAAGGTTGAGCCACGCTAGCCTGAGCGATCTCGCAAAGTTAGGGATCTGGTGAGCGCAAGAAAATCGGAGCACATGTGTCTTGCAACTGGCAGGCGCTTGGTTGTCAACCGGCTTGAACCCAAAACCTGCGAACCCTAAGCCACAGACCCCAAAGTTTCGACTTCGAAGTAAAAGCCTTGAACTCAAAGCTTATACCGTAAAGACCTAAACCCTGAACCCCTCAAGCCTAAACCTTTGCCCTAAACTTTAAGCCCTAAAGGCCCTAAACCCTAAACCCTAACCCAGCATTGGCCTTGAAAGTAGATAGGGAGCGAAGGCCCTTGCAACTCGCGGGAACATTCTGCAGGTTTACTCGCCCCCGAACGCGAAACAGGGTTTGAGGTTTAGGGCTTTTTGTAGACCATTTAGGGTTCAGGGTTTAAGGTTTAGGGTCTTTGGTAGACCACTGTCCTTTAAATGAGGGCTATAAGGGTTTTACATTGGTTTCCCCCCCTGTACAATGTACAACCCTGGACTTATCCACTTCGCCTAATCATGAACCCGCCAAGAGGTTGTCAGAGGAAATCTTGCCCACTAGGGCCCAAAGTATATTGTGATTCCTGGTGGATGATGCATATCGGGTGAGGCAAAATTAACCTTGCAGTACTATTAATCGCTTTGGGGAATATTCATTAAGCGAGGAAATGCTACTGAGGGCAGGTGATTAGCCGGGACGTTACCTAAGCCTCCCGAACACGTTACAATTTTCTTCAACATTAAAATACCGGGCAGGCGGGCTATCATTATGGGTATGTGGGAGGTCTAGGTAATCCTTGATCTCTTAACCTAAAGCGTTCAAGGACCCCAAATCCTCCACCCAAAGCCCTAATGGAATTCCGTTTCAAAACCCTTGCGCGCGAAGGACTTTGTCAAGTGTGGGCCTCAGTGGGACAAAGGAATTTCTCACTTCGGGGGATTTCTACTGGGCTCTGCCTGTGTAGGGTTTAGTATTTGTGGAAAGTACCATTTAACGTTCAGGGTTTGGGGGTAGGTGTCCTTGCGGGCAGCTCAGGTACGAACACGTTCAAGTTATGACCAGATAATACCCTGATGGTTGGTATTAACAATTCCATCAGTGTGTTGTAAGATGCTTTCCACTGCAAACCTGTGACGTGATATATACTTGGTAGTTTCCCAAAAGAGAGGGACCCCAATATATACCCCCGAATACTATAAGCCTTTTTATAAGGACACTGCAAAAGGTACCCCTAATTTTGGTTAACCTTCACTTCTGTTTTCACTTACCTTCACTAGAACATGATCCTCCTAAGTCCCAACAGCCTCTAACCGAAGTGATACTTGCCCTCAAGGAAAGCAAGTAGGAAACCATGCAATCTCTAAAGAAGCCAGATAAACATTGTCATTGTCAGCCAGGGTTCTGGGCATGGAGGTTTAGGGTTCAGGGCGCGAAGCGTCTAACTTTTGATGTATGGCCAAGGCTCTTGGACTCCGTCTTTAAAAGGCAAAAGCCTCAGAACCTAAACTTTAAAACCTTACGAAGCCCAATGTCCCAGAAACCGCGGGGTTACTGGACCCTCGACACCCCACTTAAAGCTTACTTGGAAGCACAACTGTACTTAATAAGCAGGTTTCATACTGAGGAGATTCAGGGTTGTGATATGGCTTAAAAGGGTTAGAAGTGTGCTTATTGAAACTTACTAAACCCCCTAAATCGTGGACCTTTACGACTTCCCAGGTCGAGCTACCCTGACACAGTTTGACTCAAAGATTTTAGCCTGAGGACCGAAGTAGCCGAGAATCAGGTTACTGTATAAGGGATATTCTACGGATATAGAGGGATTAGGGTTCAGGATCTAAGTATCCAATAATTAGGTACATGGGTTTTGGATAATTGTAAATAAAATCGAAGTTTTGGGGGAAGTATATGATTATTACGTACCTGGACCCCTAGGGTTATCGCTTGAAACAAAATGTTGCTTTCTGGGTTTAACGAAGCTCGGGTTTAGGGCCGTAGGTTGGGTACAGCCCCCACTCTGTAACAGCTGGAAAATATTTACCGTATTGCTTTGTATGTATATCTGAGGTGGAACTCCCCACCCTGTAATAGTGACTATAAGGGATAAGAAGGATTATATTGTGGGGGGTCCTCTTAATGTATATCCCAGAACCCTAAACCGCCAAACATAGTCTGTTACAGGGTGGGGCTAGTACCCAAGCTGGGCGGGGGGGTAGGATGTCAACCCCTCAAGCCTATACCTGGGTTAAGGGTTTCGGGTTTCAGGGTTTAGCGTTTAGGGGTTCAGGGGTTAGGGCATAGGTTTCAGAATTTAGGGTTTAGGGTTTAGCTGGAATCCATTGGCCCCAAACAGCTGGAACCCCAAAGCTAATCTCCTAACCCTAAGCTCTAGACCAAACCCAAACTCCTAAAAGCTAAGTCCAATATAGTGATTCCAAGCTCTTCCTGGACCTCGAAAAGCAGGTAAATAGGGGCCGACAACTCAGAATTTGAAAAAAGATAGGCTTTTGTTCTACATGCCTTTGGGGGTCGGCCGGGCAAATCTTTTACCGCACCTTGCACCTGGAGCCCTTGAGGAACTCTCAGCCCTAAACCCTATATATCCCAAACCCCATCAAACCCAAACCCCATAAACACCAAACCCTATAAACCTAAACCCTAAACCTTAAACCTTAAACGCTGAACCCTAAACCCTATAAACCCTAAACCAGAAACCTTAAACCTTAAACCCTAAACCTTAAACCTAAACACTTCCTCAGACTTGCTCCATCCCATGCGGGTGCAGATCACCTTCCTCTATGAGGCCAACCTTGCTAGAACCCCAAACCTTTGAAGGGTTTGGAGTCTTAGGGCTTAGGGTTTGGGGTTTTGGGGTCTAGGGTTTAGGTGTTTAGGTTCCAGGGTTTCCGTATTTAGGGTTTAGGTGCTTAGGGGTGAGGGTGCCTGACCTTTAGTGACCAGATTAGAAGCAGTCTTATCCTGTAGTCTCTCAGAATTACTTGCAAGTATAGTTGACATTTGTCCTTTTTCAGATATGCTAGTTTCCCAAGATAGGGGCCCCAACACGGATCCCCAAAATACTCTAGTCCTCCTTGTTATGGGGACCCCAGAAGGATACCCCTACTTTTGGGAACCCCGCCCCCATATCTACCAACCCCTAAACCCTTAACCCTCTTCGCAGGCTTTGCTCAGTAATAGCGCGCATAAATCTAATCTACCAGTCTATGGGCATTTGGCATGTAGAGCATAGCTTAGACCCAGAAGACCCTCAGGCATGCAGGTTTAGGGTTTGGAGTTTAGAGTACATAGGTGTTTAGGGTTTAGGGAGATCGATTTAATGATGGTACACAGGAGAAAGTTGAAATTGATTGTGGTCTCTGGGATCTTCACGCAAATCTGTGCGTGAGATCCTGTTTGGGTGTGGGGAGTCTCCCATATACACAGAATTTAGTTGGGTCATTCCCCTTACAGTAATGGTCCCTACAGGGGATCTTATTCAGGTTCTACTAGAACTGTAATCACCTGTTGTGGAAATTGTTGCGGTATGCGGTATGACCATATGAGCTATAATCTAAACTCCTAAAAGGGGGTTATATAAGGGATTATATAGGGGAGTGCTATAGGGGATATTAAGGGGGATACTAGGAGTTTAGACAGTGACTCATATAGTT
>CAJNIZ010040014.1:53553-64666 GCA_905231905.1 Symbiodinium pilosum | reverse complement strand
TCCTGCTGCTCCTGCTGCTGCTGCTGCTACTACTACTGCTGCCGCTAGTACTGCTGCTACTACTACTACTACTACCACCACTACTATTACTACTACTACTACTACTACTACTACTAGTACTAGTAGGGCTAATGCCGAGCAGCCTGGTTCGTCGCTGTTCTCTTAGGGCAAATAAACAAAAGTGCCACACCTGCCAGCTTGCGAACAGTTGATGAGAAAGCAGCATTACAAGGGTAGGAGCTCTGTTGCCAGAAGAGGTCTTGGGTAAGGGTTCCTCGGAAAATGCGCCATCGGCACGCTTGCGCTTTACGCAGGTTTTGGAGCCTTTTTTCGTACTGGTTGCCGGTCTTTCAGTTCGCCGGTGTTTCTAGCCACGAGAGGTCCACAAAAGCTGAATGCGGCGGGACTTTGTCCTGCAAAGCTTTGCCGTAGGAAGCCACTGCGTGAATTGCATTCAGCAATCCAGGGTTGTTGCTGGGCCACAGTGTGGCCAAAGGTCACCATGTTGTGTGATGACCTTGACTTTCTACCTGCCCATCTCATTTTCGCGTCTGAAGCTTCGCTTCTTGGAGCGCGAACGGCCGCGAACGGAATTATGGTTTGGGCATGGATGCTCTGGTCACCGTGCACTCTTAGAACACGAACGGAATTATGGTTTGGGCATGGATGCTCTGGTTACCGTATGCTCTTGGAACACGAACGTTATTATGGTTTGGGCATGGATGCTCTGGTGACCATATGCTCTTGGAAAGCGAGCGGAACTGTGGTTTGGGCATGGATGCTCTGGTCATCATGAGAACCAGAAGGCCAGAAGGAAGGACATCCTCTGAAGGTCACGAGCCGTCCTTCTCCAGGCACTTTGCCATGGAAAGAGGGTTGGAGATGGAGAAGCCCTCAGCCCGGATCCCTTGGACATGCCCTGGATTGTGATCCCACGGAAAGCTCATGGTTCAGAAATCTTCAGGCATTAAATTCAGAATCTCGAAGCCCCATGCGAAAAGTTTTGGACCCTCGTAGCCAGAGATGGTTGAGCTGTAGGCTAACAGCCGAAAATGGCAGTCTAAAGTAAGGTTCTATGCGCCTTTACCCTGCTATAATAGACCCCATATAGACTCAGCGCCTAAACTCTGAGACCCTCCCGTATGCTGTTTGCCTAAGGTGAGGGGACTCAAGTCATGGTGTAAGCAGGATTGAGCAGATACGGTAATATGGTACCTTCTGTTCTAGCACTTTATAGAGAACACTAGTCTTTCGTAATATGTTAACCCTAAGACCCTAAGCCCTTCAATCTGTTTACCTAGAAACCTTCTCCCCGAAACCTTGGATCCCGGAACCTTGAACCCTAAACCTTGAAACCCTAAACCTTAAACCCTAAAACCTTAAACCCTCAAACCCTAAACCTGAAGCCCTTGAACACTTAAACCCTTAACCCTTAAACCCTAAACCCTTAAACCCTAAGGCCCTACAACCTTGAACCCTACACCTTTAAACCCTTAAACCCTGAACCTTAAATTCCCACCCAGGCTTGCTTAGGCCGTACCCACCCTTTTCTAAGGTGCCTGGACCCAGAATTATATCTGGCGACGATTCACACCATCGCTTGGAGGCACTATGCAAGCCAAAAGAGTTTCAGAGCGTGAGCTGCGCCTCCAGGTAGGTGCGTGCAGGAGCCTGGCCTCGAACCACCTTCTCCTCAGCAACCTGTTTGCTGGGCAGGTGGGAGCTGCGTGCTGGGGGTTCCTGTCAGACCTTCCCCACAACCCCAAAGGCCTCCGGAGGGCTCAGGAGGCCTCCCCGAAGGCCCCCCGAGCCAGAACTTCCAAGGCTCCCGGAGCTTCAGGAAACCCCGCCCCTGCGGCGGGCCTGTTGTTTTATTCAAGAAATGAAAGAAGAGTGGGAATTTAGGGCGTCAGCCTGAAACCCGACAAGGAATAAAGTTGGGCAGATGCCTGCGTGAGCAGGGGGTGGGAAGAATAAACCAACACTCCAATTCTGGTTTGTTGGGCACGAGAGATGTGCCATCGCAAGATATGCCGCTCCTCCACACCACTGGTGTGTCGGGGCGCCATTTCTACATGTTACCTCGCCGCGGGGCAAGACGCCCTTAAACCCTAAACCCTTAAACCCCCAAACCCTTAAACCCGTAAACCCTTAAACCCTAAACCTTAAACCCTAAGCCTGAAGCTCCAAGGTCACATGGCCTTTCGCAATCCCGGTGGTTTCTCTGATGCGACGGGCGGGCATGCTTGAGTACTGACCCAGACTCTAAGGTCACCTCAGAGTTGTCTAAGTAAAGAGTCAGAAGTGTGGGGTTTTCTCAGAATTTCACCTTTTGCTATTGACAAAGCCTAAACCCCGTAACCTACAATGGGGTTATATAGGGGTTGTCTAGGGATAATGGAGGACAAAATTCGAAGCTACTACAGTATGTTATGGTGTAGGGTTTAGGTAACCCTAATGAACAGCCAAACTTGGTGTTTGAAGGGTTGCAGCACAGACGGCGGGTTTTTGGCTGGGGCCTGCAGAGAAAAAAACTATCTAGTTTTTCCGAGTAGCGGCTAGATAAGGGTTTCCTTATTGTAGTACCTTAGTTTAAATTCCTTAACAGCAACCTAGTAAATCCCTGCACAAGGGACTCACAACACAACATCTCATGGCTCTACAAAAGCTTTAAGATACATCCAGGCTCCTTGCCACCCCAGGGTTTAGGGTTTAATCCCCTCGCCCAATAGCCACCCCCAACCGCCGAATAATACCCTATTCGTCATGTGATAGCTTCATATAATGTGAGGGAAAATTATTGTAAGGGGGTGGGAGGTTATTATCAGGGGAACACATCCGATTGCGTCAAACTCTAAGGGAGGCTTGAAAATCTGGCTG
Source organism: Symbiodinium pilosum (assembly GCA_905231905.1). Classification (NCBI taxonomy): domain Eukaryota; class Dinophyceae; order Suessiales; family Symbiodiniaceae; genus Symbiodinium; species Symbiodinium pilosum. Next base: position 61,786 of record CAJNIZ010040014.1, on the reverse strand, counting down.
AAAGCCTTAGGAAGGAGGACATACTTCAAAAGGACTTCAAGATTTAGAGTTCCTTTGATGGAGAGTGCGCCGGCGTTTGTACATACCGCAGATGCGGCTTTAGGCGTATGCGCCCGGGTATGCTCACATCAGTAGGAAAGGGATTTGTCTAAGCTTTCGCGCGAGTTAATTTGAAAGAGTCTGCACATACAAGCTTTTCAGAAAGGACTATAGGCCCATACACAGTTCTAACCCCACGGTTTGCAAAGTCATCAACAGCTTGAGCAACTCCAGGAAACGAAGAGAAATGCCCAAGCTCCTTGTTGTAGAAGCTAGTGGTAATGGGTCAGTACAAAACAGCATCCGGGTTCCCTTCTGCACCGCCTGGGGAAAATTGCCGGCGCCCAACTCAGGGTAAGAGTTGAGGATTGCAGGGCCTTACACCCTAAACCCCAAACCCTAATGCAAAGCATGAAGGTTTCAAGCCTCAGGCTTCAAGGTTGGGGGTTTGGGGGTCCAGGATCAAGGAGCCCTCGTTTGTTCTCGTTAGCTTTGGCCTGAGGGTGTTTCCAAGACAGGGTGTGCCTGTGCCTGCTGGGGGTGTCTCTGCACCCTAACCGTAAACTAGACGCCCCCATAGCTGTACCCCCAATCTCGGTGTAGCGCCTCCTGTCCATGCTGTAAAACTCAATACTTCCTATCCTGCATTCTTTTATATTTCCCCAAAGATTTATTTGTTTTTTTCTTTCCCTTTCCAACCGCTCAATTGCACATCCACGGAACCCTTCCCTTCTGGCTTCGGGGGTGGGGGGTAATTGCGTTCCCCCTAGCTCTAACATGTGTATGTTTTCTTATTATATATGACATGGTATGGCTATTTCTAATGGAACGCATGTACGACTGTTGAGCACATGCATTTGATTTCGGATTCTATTTCGTAGAAAACATGTACATGAGAGGCTTTCATTTGGGGGAAGTAGATATAGGCTTTCAAGTCGGGGAAGTACCTATGGATGGTATCCGGAAATAAGGTGTCCTTTGTGTATTTCTTGTTATGATTTGGAACCAATTTCTTGCGAACGGGAGTTTAGTACATGTGCATGGGTGTATAGAATAGAGCTAGGCTGGGTACGAAATTGTCACACAGGGACGATTGCCGAACTACTGGAAATATGTCCAGGAAGCGATGCCCCCAAATGTTGCTAAAGCATGTCCCTTCAAGAAACTTCACCCAAATCCTGGTTTGTGGAAGTTTTTTCAGTTCAGTGTGAAGCGGCATCATGATAGCAGCCATGCAAAATTTGTTGCCAGATAGCAGAGTTCCTGAAGGAGCGTTCCATGTTGGCATACCCTAAACCCTAAAACCTAAACCCTGAACCCTAAATCCCTAAACCCTAAACCCCTAAACCCTAAACCCTGAGACATTCAGGGGTTCCAACAGGTGAGGCCATCTACACTTTGGGCGCTTTCATCGCGAGATTAGCCCACGCATGCCACAGTTTCCTTAGGGTACGACTGTGGGGGCGCCAGGACCCTAAGCCTTAAACCTAGGAACTAGGTGATGCAGAGGGAGTTTGGTAGGGTTCAGGGTTTAGGGTTTCCATTTCGTTTTCCCATTTCTTTTCCATTCGGTTCTCCATTGTTAGGATTATATCCACTATAATCCAATTCGGAAACCCCCACATGGTAGTTTCCCAAAATAAGGGGAACCCAAAATAGACCCCAATTTATTATGGTCCTTCTTATGGAAGAAGGGTACCCCTAATTCTGGGAAACTTTGAACCATACAACTTTACAGAACCCCATATTAATATCCTTGTATATCCTTTATAAAAACCCTAAACCCTAAACCAAACCCCTTTAACAGTACCCAAAAAAAGGTAGATTCTCAAGTTGGAAACCAACACATAATAGGCTCTGGCCTGAGCCTCCGTTTTTTGGAGCCACATGGGACTTTCTTTGGGGTTAACCGGAATGCAATGGGTTTAGGGCTTAGCGTTTAGGGCTTAGGGCTTAGAGTTTAGCGTTTAGGGTTTTAGGGTTTAGGGTTCAAGGCCACATGATATCCGTATGCGTCCCATACATCCCTGGCCTTAGCTTGAGGAATTGCCACATCGGACTTTGCAAGACTCGCTCTCGTGCCGGATAGAGGTGATGCCTGTTGACACATAAGCTAGAGTCTAAACTCTAGGGTTTAGGGTAGGAAACCAGATGTCGGATTTGGAAAATCTTCATTTCCCCTGTACACTCCTTGTGAAGGACCGGTTTGGAGTAGACATTACCATCACCACTTAGGACGCAAGCGTTGCGTAATGCGTGCCATTACCTAAACGGCTAATATCCCCCTTGGTAAGCCCTAGCATAATCCCCTACATAATCCCCTATACAACCCCCTTTAAGGAGTTTATTTAGACCCTCAACGCTAAACCCTAAATAACCCACTTTAAGGAGTTTAGACCCTCAACGCTAAACCCTGAATAACCCACTAGGGGGGGCAATAGGTGGGTAGATCTCAGACCAGTCTCTCTGCATGTCTGAAGCTGGTGGCTCAAGGCTGCCAAGAAGGAGGCACATTATGAAGATGCAGCGTTTGGGCTTAAGGTTTGCGGTTTAGGATTTAGGACTTGACGCTTAGGGTTTTGGGTTTAAGGCTCAGGGTTCCCGCTGTAGCGCAGGAGCTACTGAACATAGGACCTAAGCCACACATTTTAGGAGCCACACCCCTCAAAGCCTACATCCTGTAAGGACCCTAAATTAAGCGGCTGTAGCGCTGTTCTTCAGCAATCCGCGAAGCAGCTTGTGACAGATCGAATGGTACCGGAGGGCCAACACAAAAAAAAAGATCAACTACGTCCCCGGCTGAGCTTGCTGTTCGCGTGATTGGTCGTGAGGCAGACAAGCGACGCATGGAAGGCTTGCATGTCGCCAACGTGCCTGTACTCCTGCATGAGAAGGCCCGAGCCGGGGTTACAAGGGCTCTTGGCTGAGCAGATCCTTCATCTTTTCAAGTGCTCCAAGTGTTCGCTCAAAAAGCCGATCGCCTGCCAGTCGAACCGGCAGGCGAACGGCTTTTTGAGCGGACACTTGGAGCACTTGCTGAGATGCAGGATCTGCTCAGCCAACTTGGCAGCAGAGGAGAAGCAGCAGCTTCTCCTGATGAAGCTTCTCTCAGAGCTCTCCCAGAATCATTTTAAACAAGGAAGGCCTTATCTTTCTGTGCTGGCCGGGCGCCTCTGTTCTTCAGCAATCCGCGAAGCAGCTTGTGACAGATCGATGGTACCGGAGGGCCAGCAGAACAAAAAGAAGTCGACTACGTCCGCGGCTGAGCCTGCTGCTCGCGTGATTTGTCGTGAGGCAGACAAGCGACGCATGGAAGGCTTGCGTGTCGCCAACGTGCCTGTGCTCATGGGTGAGAAGGCCCGAAAGTCCGAGGACAAGGCACGAAGATCAACCAGAAGCCGGTGTTGCAAGGACTCTTGGCTGAGCAGATCCTTCATCTTTTCAAGTGCTCCAAGTGTTCGCTCAAAAAGCCGATCGCCTGCCACGGCCGAACCTAATGCTTCCAGGGGCGAAGTTATTCGTGCACTCAAGACGAAGCCCGAAAGGCTTGGATGCGCATCGGCGCTTAATTATGTGGCAGAGGGCAACCAGAAGCACTTCCTATGACTTTGGCATCCACGCTACAGGAAGGCAAGTATGCCTCGGCCATCAGCAAAATTCCTGTGCCGGAGGCAGCTCGTGAGGCGAAGAAGACTTTGCTCGAGGAGCCAGCTTCCGGAAATCGCATCGGGACTTCTGAGCAGTACGATGCATGCAGGAAGTATCACGTGGCCGAGATCTACAGCTCCAAGCGCGCTGAACATGAGTGGGGCAAGGAGCTGGGTGCTAAGGACCGCCAAGAGTTCCGAACACGATTGGAATCCATGTACGTTGATCGCGAGCATCAGAGCTTCCTCAAGACTACTCAGCGGCTTGTGGCAGACTCCCTACACTATGGTGATTTTTAAGAACTCTTGAAGGGGTGTCTACGATCTAGATACTCCCGGGGGTGCGGGTAAGGGGTTTCGGGGATACCTACCCGTGGTAGGCAGGGCATTGAGTGATGCCTCCCAAGCTGACGGATGACACCGTGCTCACCTTCAAAGAGCACAATCCAAGGAGAGCTGGCTCCAAGGCCTGCGCTAGGGCTTGGGTTTTTTTTTGGCAGTAGGGTTGGACATGTAGGGTTTGTGGTTTTGGGTTTTGGGCTGCGATGTAGCGTTTCGGGGCTCAGGACTCAAGGCGTTGGGTTCTGCATTTTGGGTTTAGGGCTTAGGGTTTAGGATTGAGGTTCAGCACCTCAAGCCCAAGCATTCAGATGCATTTTTGCCAGGTGACAGACAGACGCCCACCCGCCCGTTGTTTCCCACATCATTACTCACTGAGACTGAGCTTGGACCTTAAACCCTTAGCCCTTTGGGATTTCCTGATGCTCCTATTACGTATATCCTATTATAGGCACGTAAGGGTCAACCCTTAGTAGGGGTCCTAAGTGCCCCGTAGATTAAGAAACACAAGCCCCAAACCCCTAAACCTTGAAACCCTAAACCCTAGTAACCCTAAATCCGTAAACCCTGAAACCCTAGACCCTAGTAACCTTAGACCCTTAGACCCTTAAACCTTGAAACCGAAACTTCAAACCCTAGTTTCTTCTTGCTTTCATTTGGTAGCATTCTTCCGCGCTTCAGAAAAATGTTTAATCCTAACATGCCCCAGGGCGAACATTAAACAAACCCGGTTTAGGGTTTTATGGTTTAAGGGTTCAGGGTTTAAGGGTTTGGGTAGGCTCTAAATTTTAGAGATTTAAGGGTTTTGGGTTTAAGGAAGGAACCGAATCCTAAGGTCCTAACACAGCCGCCATCAAACAGGAGCCTGAAAAGAGCATCTCGCAAAGTAGGGACCCTTCAATGGGGAACCTTGATGGAGAAGCCTGAAAGCAATGACCCGAAAACACCAAATCCTGCAGGAGGGGTCCTGAAAACACCCTACAGCAGAAACCCCAAAAACCGAAACCTAAAAGAGGAACCCTAAAAAATTAAAAACATTAAAGCCGCAACTCTAAATCGGTGACTTCAAGAGGAAACGTACAGAAGCAAACCTAAACACCCTGAAGCGGGAATCCTAAAACAGGAATGTCAAAGCAGAAACCCCAAACCCTCACTGATCCATCAAGGTTTAAATTGCTGTTTGAGCCATAGTGGCAACTCCTTAAATGGGGTTATCTAGTGGATTATATTGGGAACTATTGTAGGGTTTACCCAGCGGAAACTAGGAGTTCGGATTATAGTTCATATGATAGAGAGGTGTTAGGATTCAGGGCAGGTTGGTGAGAGAGTAGGGCTTGCGCTTCTGTAGCAGTAGCACCAGCAGAGTAGGCAGCAGCCGTGATGAGGGTATGGAAAAGCAGAGAAATCTGAAGCAAAGCAGAAGTTGGATGATGGCAAAAACTGACCAGACTCAATCCTTCTGCAGCAGCACAAGCCCTAAACCCCTAAAACCCAGCCGTCTATGCTTGTTTGTTGCTACCACGGAATGGAGGAGCGGAGGCCTATAGTAGTCCTACAGAGTTACTTAGATTTACTTATCGTAGTCCCTCTGTATGAGCTAGAGTCTACACTCCTTGAAGGGGGGTTATATAGAGGGTTATAAAGGGGAGTACTAACGGGTGTATTATTAAGGGGGGTGTTTAAACTATAGATCCTTTTTCCTTCAGTCCCAGCTAGCCACCTGTAGCCGTTGCTATGGCCAGGCACATGAGCGTTACCAACGTTACAAGGTGGCAAAGACGCTGGCTGAGGCCGGGAAGTGTGAGACAAATATTTGGATACTTCGCTTAGAGTTTAGGGCTTAGTGATCATGAAGTGTTATGCGACCGTCGGGATGAAAGATTAAGTTTTCAGGTCTGGGCTGCACCCCAAAACCCCAGATCCCTAACCCTAGGTCCTCAACCTTAAATCCTGAATCCTAAGCCTAAAGACCTTAAATCCTAAACCCTAGCCCTCCCGAATCTTGGACCATAAATCCTGAACTGTGCTAAGGCCCTACCCCAGCTCCCAGGCACTGAGATTGGGCGCATTGAGGAGTGACATAACAGCCGACATCAAGGCAACTCTCAGATTCTGAAGATGGGATTTCCCAAAAGGGTGTAAGAGTTTAGGGCATATGGCCTTTTTACGGTTTTAGGGTTTTAGGGTTTGGGGTTTATGGGTTTTAGGGATTAAGGGTTTGAGGGATTAGGGTTCGGGTTGAGGGTTAGGGATTATTTAGGGATAGATCACCACATGGAGCAGACCATGGGGATTGAAATGGAAACTGGGATTCGGTAGGGGTTACCAGTGATTGGGGTTTCCCCAGGTACATTTTGGGGGTTCCTATACAAAGGGTTATATTTCGTAGTGTACTTTGGGGTCCACATGTTTACGATTTTTGGGTTTGGGAGTTAGGGTTTTGCGGGTTAAGGTATCTTGGAGCCTTTGGGGTATATGGGCCTCACACAGGTGCTTTTTGTTGGTCCCGTTTGAGAGACCTCCTCTCTTCGACAATCTCCCAACTATGGAGCCTGAAAAGAAATCCCTTGTAATACCTAAATCCTAAACCCTAGACCCTAAATCCTAGTGCTCTGGACAGCAACCCATGTTCAGGGCCAGCCTCAACCCTGGAATCTTTGGCCTCAAACCTTACAACTCAAACCCTTATCCTTAATCCTAAATCCTAGACTCTCAACCCTATAAACCCTAAGCCTTAAATCAAGACACAGCAACCCTTAGCGCTATTCATGCTAGGGCGCGAAAGGGAGAATGGGTTAGTCTGGGGAGTACTACGCGAAGTTTTATACGGACTGCTATGAGATCCATGTCCACATTCGGATGAGCATGAGGAAAGGCACCTCGAGTTCAAACCTCAAACCATGAAAACCCTCCTCCTCAACCCTTATTCTATAATATAGGGATAATGGAAAATCAAATGGAAACTACTATAGAATATTGGGGGTATATAGGGATAATGGAAAAGAAAATAGAAACTACTATATTCTAAATACGAGGAGCTTCCATTTTCGTTTCCATTCTTCCATTTAGTAATAGAGGGAAAGTTAGAACAGGCTGGGTGGTGCACCACTGATGCGCAGCTGTCGCCGTCTCCAAAGGTTGCGGAACCTGTGCTATGACCCAAACAGAAAATTTTGAGGGCTATGGGATTGTGGTGTAAACCCTCAACAATAAGCCCTAAGGTTGGGGGATTGAGGGTTAAGAGGGAAAAGGGTTTCGGGATTACAGTTTAGGGGTTTGGAGGCTCTGGCGGCTTTAGTATTTCGCTTTTAGTGTTCGATCTACAGGCCTGGAGGTCAGGGATTAGAGTTTTAGGGATTGGGATTTTAGTCAGAGCAGGACTTAGGGTACAGCTTTTGTTTTGCTCTTGCGTTTCTTACAGCTGGTTGTACCAACAACATGTCAGATGTCTCAAAGCTCAAGTGCAGCCCTAAACCCGGCTGATACCCAAAAACATATGGGCGATAGTCTTAACTCCTTAAAAAGGGATCGGGGTATAAAAGGGGATCATATAGGGGGATTGCTACGGGGGGTTATTAAGGGGGATACTAGGAGCTTAGACTATAGCTCATATTCACCAGTTAGTCCCAGACCCCAAATCCACAGCCTCCCATGAGTCGGAATAAGCTGGCATTAGATTTAGGGTTGAATACCTAGACCCCCCCTCAAAAAAAGGCAAAGATGCCAATATACAAGGTATAAAATCCACTTGAGGCTTTAGGGTTTGAGGTTTAGGGTTTAGGGTTCGAACTGATCCCCAAGCCCTAAAACCTTTGCCCTAAATCTGAATCCCGACCCACCCTAACCCCAGACCCTAGATCCTGTTTACCCGAAGCCCCGAAACTCTAATGACCCAAAACCCAAAGCTACCGCAAGAATAAGCCCCCCAAACACCATAAATTTCAAAATACCATTTCACGTTGCCTTTTCTTTCCGTTTTATCCTCTAGTATGACGGTAAGATCCCTAAACGCCAAACCCTACACAATTCTATATACCCTCAACCCTAAACCCTAAAACATTGAAACCTTAAATCCTCAACCCTAAAGCCTTAAAACCCTATACCCTAAATCCTAAACCCAAAACGCTGAAAACCCTAAGCCTTAAAACCTAAACTCTAAGGCCTAAACCCTAAACCCTAAAATCCTAAACCCTAGAATCCTCAACCCT